>SNQJ01S0207532.1:27679-40059 GCA_010110895.2 Picea sitchensis
GCTATTTATGATAAGGAAGTTTTTGCTGGGTTTTCTTCCCCTAGAGGGTTTCCCAGGATAAATGTTGTGTCTCTTGTGAATGTGTATTTCTCAATGATCTTGTTCTTATTATGCTCTTATCTTATGAAATGCAAAGAACTATAATAATGGCATAAACATTAACATGTAAGCCCTTTTACATCCCAAGGCAAGTTTCTCTAAGCTAGGGTTTAGGCTAAGAGGGTGTATGCCCGTATACTTCTCTTAGCAAACCCTTGTCAATGAGATGAAGCAATAAAATGAAGAAAAAATGGTGAAAACTATGGTGGGGGTGTATGCCCTTATACTTTCCACCTAGCTCCTAGCACAAACAATACTTGACTTGAATAAAATGATAGAAAAAGAGTAAAAACCATACCAAGATCAAGAGAGATGCTAAGACAATCCACCACAAGAGCTAGAAATTAACCTTCCAAGGAGTAAAACACAAAATAAGGAGTAAAACACAAGATTAGGGGTCAACAACCCTAAACTTTCCCCCTTAACACAATAATATTAAACAATTCACTTAAAATTTCATCTTTTTCACAAATTAAACCCTAATCTAGGATGACGTCACCCCTTTAGGGGACGTTTTTCCACTTTAAGGAGGACATTGGTGTTGGAGAAGGATGGAAGGGCCTCCCAAGGCCATGTATCAAACATATAGATGATCTCTTCTTGGTGAAAACCCTCTTCTCCTCAAAACGTCCAAGTGCAAGTGAGTGACACCTCACCACCAAGCCCAAACTCCCATGACGTCATGCTCAAAAGTGGGACGTTTTTCCCCTCCTGGGCAATTCATTTAGCAAGAAATGGGTGGGATAGGTCATCCAAATCATCATCAAGGTCTTCCAAGTCATCCCTCTCTCATCTAGCATGAGGGCCCCTGGCATTCAACCTGTGGGCTTGTAGCCCCATGGAAGCCCAAGCTAGGCTTGTTCTCCCAAAAATGTCCACCAGCTAGGTCCTGCAAAAACAAATGGACACGCCCTCCAAGGATCTCAAGTCATAACATCATGATAAGTTGATCCAATCAATAAACAATCCATCTAAGCATGTGTATCAAAGATTACCATATCAAACAATTAACAACGCAAAGACAATATACGACTTGTTAAGCTTAAGTATGGAAGGGTTGACGAGATGTCCTATTGGGTAGATCTTTCCCTAGGTCAAGGAGAGCTTCTAGGAGGTCCCTCTCTAAGCCATGTAAAGTGTATGAGGTGGATGGGGTCAAGACTCAATGGGCATAGGGCTCATGACATACTAGGGGTCGTAGTGTCTCATTCATGGGTTCCTTTGTAGAGGGTGTGTGGTACCTTCATCCGCAATGCATTTTTTCCAAGCCCTTTATTTGCCTTTTATCTTTCTTTCTTTAAATTTTCTTTATCACAAGAAGAGGTTGAAGGTCACTGCCCTAGTGTCGTGACCAGATGGTGGCAATGTCACCCACAAATGCCTAATGGAAATGAGAAGGTTGGTTCATGATGAGACCCCCTTTCTCTCAGCCATGCAACTGAGAGTCACTGCCTTGGTTTGGTGACTAGATAATGACAATGTCATACCACTAGGTATCCATAGACATGATAGGTCAGCTCATGATGAGACCTCCTATCCTTCAATCTACCTTTCAATCATTTATTTGTTATATTATGGATCCCCTTTTATTCAGAGATAAGTGTTTGATTGCTTTTTTAGGTGATCCTTGGGTGAAGCATCTATAAGGTTCATATATGGCTTTTATCTTTTACCCAACACCAACCCCTCTAGGCCTTTAGCCCCTTCTTCCCATAGAATGAGAGACAAACCCCTTCTTGGGTCAAGACACTCTAAAATCCCAAGAGATAAGGAAACGGAGGGGAAGAGTGATGGAAAGTGGTAAGTATGGTTGGGAATGGTACATTGGCTCATTAAGGGATTTCCCAACAGCAAACCCATTCCCAAAGAAAACCACTTACTAGGGCACAATGTCAACCACCAAGGTGAAGCAGGGAAAAAGGCATAATGTCCAAGCACATATCATAAAATCTAGATCAATCTAGGATACAACATAATCAAATGGCTTAGGTATTGAAATGATGCTCACCATAATACTGACTTGTACCTCATGGAGCAAGGCCCACTGCCTTCCGAAAGCCAACTGGTGTGGTGGATGCCATCTATAAACCTATGACCATCTGTGGTGGTGAGTGGGTTTTCCATTTGTGCAAAGCATATTGTTGGTCATGTAGTCTCTCGGCACTCCATATCTACAACATGAGGGCCTCGAGACATCATCTTCTTAGTTATCCAGAAAATAGGGATAGCACACCAAAACTCCCAACCTGCCACACCACCGTGCTGCAATAGCCCACAACTCCTAATCTGGACAAACTTCTCCATGTCTCAAACCGAAGACCATCTAGCCTGCTACCACCTACAATAGCCACTGCGGCTCCCTCCCAGAGTTGTCACCTGTGTAGATAACTTCGATTCAACTTCCCTTCTCAGAACCACAGCTCTGATACCATGTTAGATTTTACTGCACCTTAGGTCCGGTCTATTGTTTCCACAATTATACACAAATTTACCCAATTTGAACTGTAAACATAAACACAATGAGATGCCTAACGACTTTAGCACAACGGAACATAAAACTAGCAATTAGATAATACACATGTACACAAGTATTCAATACCAAAATCTCTTGTTCTTACATCCAAAACAAAAGGCTCTCGTACCAGGGACAATGGCCCATTTTTACACAAAAGAAGAATACCAAAAACACTTACAAAAAACTCTTGCAACCCTCCTTGGTTTCTGTGCCAATGCTGCTATCCTGAAGCTGAGGGTTGGGGCATCCCTTGCCCTCTCAAACCCTTCTCTTCCTCTGCAACTCCTTGCACAAGTCTGGCTCTTTCTTAGCTGCTCCACAACTGCCCTTGGGGTACTATTGTAACAACCCTTCTGGCTGTCCTAGGGCTGCTCCAAAAGACTGTTGTTACAACCCTCTTTCGCTGCCCCCAAAAAAATCTACCTTTAGACTATCCCAAAAGTCACTCAAAGTCTCTGCTGTCACGGCCCTATTTCCTGGATGCCATAACAGTCCCAAAACCTGTTTTTTCCCTGACTGTGACAGTTCGTTAATCTTGGTTGTAACAGCCCTCTTCTCTGCCTATTCCAAGCCTGTAATACCCCTTAGATAGCCCTAAAAGGTCTGTTGTTGTATTGCTATAACAGCCCACAGAACTTGTCTGTTACAGCCCACAAAGAACACCCTGTTGCTACTATTGCAGGTCTGTTGTCACTGAGTTTGTCACAGCCCTTATTGACTATCCAAGACTGTTGTTGCCTTCCTATAACAACTCCTCATTCACCCAGAACTCAGTGGCTACCCCGGAATTGTAGGCTGAGTCTATTAGGCTGTTTTCCAAGCCTGTGGCAGCCTCAACACCCTAGGCCGCACCCTCCAACAGTCTCCCTAAGCATCTGCGGTCACCTTCTCAGGCAGGCCGAGGCTTCTCCAAGGCTGCGGCTAGCTTCTCTTGGCAGAACGATCCTTGCCTAGGCCTCAGCCTGCCCTCCCTTGGCTGCCAGCAGATCTGCATCCCTCCTCCTCACTTGTACCTGCCCAAAACAAGACAAAACACAACAAGAACTGAGGCTAAGCACTGAGGTCACCAAGGGCTAGACTGAAATAACCAAGCTCCTCTTCACAATGTCTCCACATAATGAATTGTCACAATGACCTCTCTCTTATTTATACAAGTCTTAGGGGTCATTAAGAAAGCCCCTCCACAAAGTCAACACCAAATTAGACTTTCCTGTGTGTGTGAAGCCCCATCACAAACCCACAAAGCCAATCATCAAGCCCCCAGCTCAAAATCCAAGGAGGTTTTCACCAAACCAAAAGTGTGATGTGGTGCCCACAACGATTCTCACATGCCCAACACCTAGGGCACGTGAAAATACCAGCCTGAGGCTACAAAAGTCTACAGTCTTAAAGTATATTTGAATGTTTTAACTTTTAAACAAATAATGAAGCCTTGAGGTTCTAATTTAATGTTTGCAAACACAGACAAGCCAACATATATTTTGAGCAAACAAGCATGTTATATATGCATAAATCAATTGTTGTTAAAACTGATAGTAGTCATTTGCCAAAGAACATGAAAAGCCTTAACAAAGTTATTTTAGGTTCGAGGTGAAATGTTTTTAAATGAAATATGCATTTCACCTTCTATAGACTCATTTTTGTTGAGTTCTCTTGTTCACTGGATTTCAAAGATATTCATTGTAATCCTTCTCATTTTACAAAGTTTCATAAAATCTCCCTGCTTTATTGTTTTCTGTGTATATTTTAATCAATGGTTTGGATGAAGAGGAATTAGCCAAAGAGATGTTGTTTTGTTGCTGGATCTTTTGCTACTTTAATTTTTTTCTTCATCATTTTTGTTGTTTTGAGCAACATTTGAGGAGATAGTTAGTTGCATTAAAGTCCAGATATGTTTGTTCGCATGCTTATTGGATTTGTGAGATGAATTCTACTTAAATTTGCCTTCTGACAAATGCCTTTGTGATATTGCAGGTGAATACCCATTATTGTCATCCCCATATGTTGACAGTTCAAATAACCATTCAGTGATGGGTGAAAGTTTTGTAAATCCATCCAAAGGAGATGGATCTCCCCATGTAGCTGGAAATCACATCATTTTTTCTCGACATCATCCTCATTTTCTTCATGTCTTGCAATATGTAAGTTGCAAAGAATGTATTTTTGTCTTAAAAGATAAAATTAATCCATATACAATGTATTACAAGATATATTATCAGACTACAAAGAAGCAAAAGATTTGAAACACATTGTTACTAACTAAAAAATTAGCCCTTGTGAAATACGAAGTAGGAAGATAAATAAGCACTTTTACAATTTGTTGTTATTGTTATTCTATGCATATCATTCACTTTTTCATTTGTTTTTTTTCGACTACTCATTTAGTTTGCCTTCTATAGAACTAGGCTACTTTGGTACCTTTGGCATGCTGTTCTAATTGTACTTCAATTTGTTTTTTGAATTGTAGACACAAGATGTCATTGTTTCTATGGGAGCATTTACAAAGTCAGAAATTACATTTTCAACTGCCACTGTCAATTTTCTAGATGGAAACAATGGGACAGAAAAAACGTCTGAAGTGAAAAGAGTTATTGATTTCAGATTTCATGATATAGAGGGATTGCTACGACTTGTTAGAATTGCCCTAGAAGTAATATATCATTAAATTGATATTTGTATGATCAGCCCTTGTGAATAAGGCTTTGTTTCTTTGAATTTCTCAAGCAAGCTGGCCATAGGAATGACCAAATGGTTGCTATGGCCCTTACTGCTGCCCAAATTATGCCCATTCATTTCCCATGGAATGAATTATTCCAAATTGTAACATATGTACAATGATTTATGATTTGTAGAAACGATTTTTTTCTCATGGATTTATTAAACAATATATGTAGTGAAATGCATGAGGACATAAATAAATTAGTTGAGTTCTTGATTTCTAGACACAGGAAATTACAATGCTCAACCGAATTTCAATGGAAACTCTCTTCAGGACTCTAGAATATTCAGATATAAATTAGAAGGTCATGGATAATGATGAGTTGTAATATTCTCATTAGGACTTGTTAGCACAAATTTATACCCTCCAATCTGAGCTGATAAACCTGTTATGACAGCGGTAAAAAACTTGGCTAATTATAGGAGAAATAGCCCCAGATGTCATGGGCTAAACCCCTCTCCGTTCGGGCTAGGCCTTGCTAGCCTCTGGGGGGAGTCCCTGGGCACAATGAAGCACCCTTGTGGCTGATTTAAGATCTGAAAAATCAAAAAATCAATGAGTTGTTTTGCCTTGGACAGTGTGTAAAGCAGTCCAAAACGGTGGAAAAAGTTGATCTAACACACTTGGAGGGAACCTGCAGAGTTAGCACAATGATAATAGAATGGAAAAAGCAAAGAAAAACTACTCAAAGTATTGATACCATCATAGTAAATAGTTCACAAATGACGTATCAGATTTGCAAATTCACCACAATACCGTTAAGAAGAGAGGTTCAAACAATAAACACAACCTTCTTTATTGATCCAGCTTTACAAGAGGGTTGGTTGTGCCACAGTTGGCAAGCTCACAACCAATACGATGATTACTTTTCTCAATGACACACCACTAGACAAGAGAGAGAGAGAGAGAGAGAGAGAGAGAGAGAGAGAGAGAAGAATGAGAGAGACACTATGTTGCTCCTGCTAAGAATCAACGAAATAACCCATGGAAAGCCTCCAATATATAGCTAAGGAAGTTAAAAACCCTAAGAAGCTAGGATGGATGCATGAGAAGGATAATAATAGAGGCTAAGTGGATGTGGAGAAGAATAGTGAGATGATTGAGTGCATGGTGAGTTAAGTGAATGAGAGGAAAGGTAAAATGAGGCACATGGTATGCATGCGGGAAACTAACTAATAGCTAGTCTGAGTTGACTGGAACATGTTGCCAATCAAGTGTCGATGTGCCCATCTACATGAGGGAGAACAAAGCGAGCTAGTGGAGTGAAGGTGAGTGCGAGTGAGAGTGGAAAAGGAGCCCAAGTTAACTTAAGTGGAGAAGGCCATAATTAGATGCCAACACAAGAGTGAATGCTTAGTTAACTTGGCATGATGGAGATGACCGAAGTGAACTCATGCACCCCCCCTATTATTGGAAACATGGACGTCACATCTGTCTAAGGAACTGCCACATGTCGACGTTTAAGGATGCCACTTGGCACTGCATGGACGATGACTGGACCTGATAAATATAGAGGCAGCTAAAAATAGAACCCACTAAAAATAGGAACCTCTAAAAATAGGGTCCTCTAAAAATAGAATCCTCTAAATATAGGGCCCTCTAAAAATAGGATCCTGTTCCTATTTTTAGAAAACTGTCCACATCATCCTGGATGACTCAGATGTCACCGCCACATAAATACTACCAAAAATAGAAATTCGTCTGAATACCCTTGACTTTATAATCATTAATCTTGTCTTTCCGAAAGGGATCCGAATATGCAATTAGAATTGTCATGCGGGCCCTGATGCTCAACCTGCTAAAAATAGTAATATGGGTGACATCATCTGGAAAAAGGTCCAAAGGACTCTAGATGCCTCAAGGATCAATATTGCACTCTTCAAATCTGAATATGGGGCCTCGATCAAAACCTGCTAAAAATAACAAGTTCCTGCATGTCGCCCAAAAAAGTGTCATCGGGCCTAGAATCCTACAAGGACTCATACTGTATGCTCAGAATTGCCTCAAACTATTAGGAGACCCGCTCAAACTATGTCTCCTAAAAAATAACAACACATGTATGTATACATCTCTCTCTCAAAATGTATGGAAACCAAGTCGACTGTGTCTCTGAACTAAGCAACCATGTATTGATCATGTACCTGCCTCATGTGTGAACCAACCTCCTACTCAACATAAGTGCTAAAACCATGGGAAAATCTCAGTATGCCAACCAAAGTGTTGCATGCTGTCTCTTAACCCTCAAGATTTTCAAGGGTGAAAATCTAGGGGCTAACAATGACAACTCAAGAGGACGGGATCCCCTGTGGGATGTCGAGAACCATAAGAATCTATGTGTCCATATAATCAAACCGATGCCCTATGAAAACTCTGTAAGATGTATCAATGATGCTCTGTAAACTGAGGAATGTGTACCAAGAATACCCCTATAACTGTGTGGAAGGATGACAAAAGGCCCTGTTATCCCTGATTTTTAGGGATAACTGGGAGATCATGTCTCGAGGCCCACAGGTCCCAGACATGGAGTACCGAGAGCAGGATTGACCTGAGCATGGCCTTGAAGGGCCCATCCTTTTCTTCTTTCATCAAACTCATCTTGTCAGCAGCAACAACATCCATCACCATCGGCTTGGTCTTGTATCAGAGAAGGCTCTTGCTCCATGAGGTAATTGGTCCAGGTATCATAGTATGTGTCACTTTTGATCATTAAAACCTTTAAATATATGCATCTGATCCTTTTATCTCTAACAACTACTTGGATATTACATTAGCCCACTTGACCATGCTCTAGGAGATTGACAGGGTATCCTAGCAAGCCTGTGCCCATAGGTCTGGGTTTGCCACCGGGGGGATTTCTAGAGAGCCATCGTCTGCTCCAATCATACCACCACTTTTTTTCATCTTATCTCCCGCTCATTTATCCCATTCCCCTTGTCTGAGCATTGGATTGACCTGTTTGTAGGGTTTCACCTTGTCTCGTGGGAAGAAGGGGCTAAAGGCCCAGAAGGTAAAAGTAGTTGGTAAAAGACAAAAGCCAAGAAATAAAACCTCGATATGCTTCGCCCAAGGATCCCTGAGAAGGCAATAAAAAGCCTCTCAGCAAGAAACAAGAGGGACCTAGAAAAAAAAACAAACAAGACCTAGTCAAGAGGATAGGGGGTCTCATCATGAGCCAGCCTATTAGGTTCATGGGTACCTAACAGTATTACATTACCACCATCTGGTTACCACGCCAAGGCAGTGACCTTTGGTTGCATGGCCAAGGGAAAGGGGGTCTCATCACGAGCCAACCTTATCATGTCTGTGAAAGTACTTGTGGGTAACACTGTCAGCTCTGGTCACCATGCCAAGGCAGTGTCCTCTGGTTAGCCCTTGAATAAAAAGAAAAAGAAGAAGAAAAACAAAATAAAACAAAATAATAAAGGCAAGAACGGGCTTGGAAAATTTTTCATCCATGACGGGTACAGCTCGCCTTCTACAAAGGCACCCACAGATAACATTATGCATCCCTGGCTCTCACTCTACCCACAGGTCTGGACATCCCCTAGCCACATCACCTCATTTACATGGCTTGGATGAAACCCTCCTGGAAACTTTCCTTTTCTTGTGGATACTAGCCCAATAGGATGTCTTGTCCTTTTCTTCGATCTTATATTGTAGGTTTTTGTAATATCTTTGAGCTATTGATCGATATATCAGCGTTTTTATGCATATGTTTGATAATATTAATGATGAAATGTGATTGACATTGCTATGATCCTTGTGACTAATGAGCCCATGGAGGGCGTAGTTTTTGATGTGTAGGACCATGCCTGATGGACAGGTACTATTTGGACTGGTACACATGGGGATATAATTAGTTCGGACCTCCATGGGGCTGAAGAGCCCATCACATGGTTGCTAAGACCCCGTCAGAGGGGCAGAGATAGGACATTGTTTGACCAAGGTTTTGCATCGGAGAAGAAGAGGACGTTTCACCAGAGGCACTTTGGCAGAGCCTGGCCTAGGGAGAATGACCCCTTTTCAATGGAACGTTGGCCTTGGAAGGCTCAAAACGTCCCCACCCTGACCATGACATCATCCAGCTTCATGGTCATTTTTGGAGTCATACTGGGCAGCAGTGGTATGTGTGGCATGTTGGAGAGGCCCATGGGGGGCTAACGTTTTGCTTCGGGATGTCTCATCTGCCCTAAAAGGGGCTAGCGCCTCCCTTGAAGGGGATTTTACCTTTATTACAACTCAGTTAGTGTTTTAATTTGACAATTTAATGTAAAAACAGTATTCTGGTCTTGTCGACCATTTTTATGACCTAAAATTAATTAAGGTCATTGATACACTATATATTGAGGGTTTTCACTCTCATTTTGACATAACACATCACTCACTCTCCTAGTGAGGTCTGATTTTGCACCCTATTGGGGTTATTGGCTTATTTGAGGAAGGCACACTTGTTTAAGGAGGAGATTTTTGGCATTCTATGGTGTTTTTCTTGAAGGAAGGTTTACAACTAGGGTTTGCATGGTTATTTTCTTGATGATTTGTAAGTATTTTTCTACAAAACGTCTTGATTGAATGGTTGTAGTTTAATTTCTTGCATCATTTATAAATATTGTTGAATCAAAACCTTAGGGAACAAACACACAAGTAGGCCGTTGTCTCATGTCCCCTGATAGAAAAACATTTAGCCATTGAAGAAGAAGAAGAGAGCCTAGCCATAGCTACACTCTTTCTTTCTTCTTCCCTTAAGCTAGCCGTATCTTTGAACTTCAAGAGGAAGAGGACGTCCCAGGCCTAGGTTATCTACACCTAGGGCCATTTTCTTTTAGGGTTTGATGAAGGAGCCTTGCCTTAGCAACACTCTCCCTCTTTAAACTCTTTTGTCTTGATTTTGCTTTTCATTGAGCTAGTTGTTTGCCGGGAAGGAGGAGAGAGCACGAGGCCTTGCTTTAGCAACACCGGAGTGAGCCTCTCTCCCCTAGGGTTCTATCTTTGAGGCCCTGCTTTAGCAGCACCTTGAAACCTTTCCCTCTTGTCCTTTAAATATCATCCCCTTCAACTTGTGCGTCCTTCACCTTTTTTTACTCCATTAACCCTTAGGCATTGATCTTGAGCCTCCAGCGTTGAAGTGAAAGTGATCAAACAACTCTCAAAACCTTTGTTAAATTGAAACCCTATCTAACTACTAACCCTAAAAGGAAGACGTCACCCTTGGTTATTTCATCTTGACGCAACAACTTTCATTTATTAGGAAATTGGATGGTGTTTAAAGCATTTATTGAATGAGGGATTGATTGGATACATTGATTGCTACATCATCTTGATATTTATTAGTGAAGTGATATTATTTCATTTCTATATTATCAAACATTAACTTCGTCAATATTAATTGTTATAATTGCTTATATATTGATATCAGATAGTCTTATGAAGTACTAACCCATTGAATCATAGCTTGCATATATATTGGTTTGTTGTTGCTTTGTTCCGAGCACGTGTTCTTCTTTGGGCCTACACTTCATTATTGGTTGTTTAGCCGAGACTATCTGTTTTGGTGGTGACCTATGAAGGGGAAACTTTACTTTGAATTTTAAACTTTTGCCTCTTCAAAACTCCAGGTTACCGGGGATGTCTCCCCTAGGCCTAACCTCCCTAAAAAGAAAGAACCTCCCCATCGTGGTGACATTGGGTGGGATAGGTTCCTATTACGCCAGTTTGGCCTTCTACTTCATAGCCATTTGACCTAGCTACAAACTGTGCGATAACATTTTGGCGTTGTTTCCAGGGAACACCGAGTCAATTCTCCTCAAACAACAAATCTTTTCGGTAAGCCTTGCCTCTAGAGTTTTATCTAACAAGCTTACCTAGCGACTCCACTAGGGTGTTTTCCCTTATCCTTTGATAGTTTCAGGCAAATTATCTGGCGACTCCACTAATATTTCTCAGGGTGCCACCTTACTTTCTGTGATATTTCCAAGTTATGGGATCATGGCACACTGGGAACAAATGTATCCAAGTATTTATTTCAAAAGTTTTCAAGGATACCCAAATTACTTTGATACAAAATGGCTAAACAACTCTCCAACGTTTTTGGGCCTCCCAACTCCTCACATCGTAAATTTTTTGGAGTATTTGAGCGAGAAAAATTTGGGAGGAGAGGATGCTCTTATAAAATTATTCTTACTCACTCTGCCATCCTACTTACAAGATCGTTTTAAGAGTTGTTGCAAGAACAGGGGTATATCATCTTTCATACACCTCATCAGTAGGTTTATAGACCTTACTAAGCCACATTGCCAAACGTATGAAGATGTCCTTCAAAACCTCATGGTAGCCTTAGACCACAAAGGATTCACCACTGAGATTGTAGAAGATCTCAGGAAAGCATATCATAATCAATACCAAGAATCCTCTGATATAAAAGACGAGGTTTATAAAGACCATTATCAACCCCTTGAAGAGGAGCAAGACCTCTCCCATAATCCAATAGAACACAGTGAATATGTAACTAGAAAGGCGGATTATGAGGATAAAGCACCAGTAACTGCTCCTCCATCCGACAAAGCTCTCCAAGATCCTATTCCATCTGCAAAAAATGAAGAGAATGAGGTGAGTTATTTTCCTCTCGAAATTTTTTATGATACCTTGTTCTATGACTCAGAGACTGAAGAAGAAATAGAACCCTTAGACAAGCTAGATCCCCTATGTCTCAAGACTGAAGATGTAGAGGTAGATATTCCACTTGATGAAGTTATCCAAATACTTGAAGCTCTTGCACAAGAAGGATTAATCAAGGTGAATTATTCCCCCTTCCAAGTTTTCAGTGGTTATTTACCTTATGACACAGAGAGTACAGAAGTATTGGATGTTTTGACTCCTCCATGTTATGATATTGATACTGACATAGCTGATTTTGACGAATTCATACATGTTGGGAGACGTAGGTGGGATGCAATTAGTTATGATGTGGATCCCATCTATGACATAAAGAGTCATCTCCGAGTGTTTCCTTTTCAATTATCACAACAAGCTCTTGACCAGTGGCAACAG
>SNQJ01S0207533.1:0-16411 GCA_010110895.2 Picea sitchensis
GGCCCTCCGGACAACCCGCGATCCATTATAAAAGTACATATTTCGTATGTACAAAACTAGATATCTACTTTATAAATTACATTTTTAAAATTTCTATACTCCGCAACTCCATGTGTCATTTTGTATATTGCGGAACTGTCACTGCTATTTATAGGGCACGGAATATCGAAGGCCCAATTTTGACCCCGCTAGCCCGAGAACCCGCGATCCAAAAACTAGCCAACTATGCAATGAGGGATCCGTGCATGCTCTATAGAATCTCATCCCCATACTTTATAAAATTACAAATTTCGTATCTATAAAACTAAATATCTACTTTATACAACTACATATTTCGTATGTATAATTTATTTATTTCTAATGAATTTCTATAGTCCACAACTCCACTCAATTTTTGTATCACAGAGAACATCGGAGACCCAATTTTTGTATCTCAGAAATGTCGGTGCTATTTGTAGGGCACAGAACATCATATGCCCAATTTTCATCTCGCCAGCTGGACAACCCGCGATCCATTATAAAAGTACATATTTAGTATGTATAAAACTAGATATCTACTTTATAAATTACATTTTCGGTATGCATAGTTTATAAATTACTACTTCGGTAATGCTATATTTGTTGTGTCCAACAACCTTTCAAATGTTGATAATTTTTTATATTTTTCAAGAAGAACTAATTCAGGAATACTATGTTCTGCATGCAAACCACATGTATTTCAACTTTCTAGCCACATGTCTGTACTAGGTCACATTTACTCCCATCCCAACACTTGTTATATTATTGTAATGTATAAAATAAAGTAGTAATACATTAAAATATAATGTAACAAATAAATTACCAATACATTAATATAGAATGTAAAGTATTAAACTATTAATACATTAATGTATTAATACAATAAGTATATATTGATTGATTTGTAGATAATAATGTAATATAACATTAATGATACACTAATAATGTAATGATAAATTTATGTATTAATGTAATGTAAAGCTACAGTATGAATTTTCATTAGTGTATAAAGTAACATATTAATTGATTGATACATTAATAATGTAATGTATTAATTAATTTTACATTAATACATTATAAATTAATACATTGCTAAATATTAATACAATAATAAAATAATACAATAATAATATATTAAATACAATAAATGCATTAGTAAATACATTTCTAAAATTTAATACATCATTAAAATATTAATACACTAATATATAATTTAACATAATAAAGTATTAATACATTAATACATTGATAAAAAATTGATACACTAATAAAGTAATAATACATTATTAAAGTATTAATACCTTAATAAATACATTATTAAAGTAACAATACATTAATAATACATTATTAAAGTATTAATACATCAATAGATTTATTAAAAAAGGCCATGGTGGATTATGGTTAACCATGATCATGATTTTCTATGGTCATGACTATGAATAGCATTAATACATTAAAACATAAATAAATATACCAATAAAATAATACCTTACTGAAGTATTAATACATTATTAGATAAACATAATGTATAAATTAATGTATTATTTTAAACTAATGTATAATGTAACACATTAATTAATTGATACATTAATAGTGTAATGTATTAGTTAATTAATACAATACATTTGTACAAGATTAATTAATACATTCCTAAAATATTAATACACTAATAAAATAATACATTAATAATACATTATTACACTACTAATACAAAAAATATATATTTCTTACCATATTAAAATATTAATACATAATGACATTAATGCAAAGTAAAAAATAATGTATTAATACATTAATGCATAAAGTAACATATTAAATTATTAGTACATTAATAGTACAATATTAAAGTAATAATACATTAATAAATATATTATTAAAATATCGATATCTTCATAAATACATTATTAAAAGTATTAATACATTAATACATTAATTGACAATGACCATGGTTGACTATTGTCGACCATGGCCATTGTTTCTTATGGTTGACCATGACCATGGTTGACTATGGTTGAATGATGTTTATTATGGTCAACCATGCCCATGGCTGACCTTGTTGACCATGTGGATCCGATTATGGTGGGCCATGTTGATTATGTTTAACCATAGTTTACTATGACACTATTACATTGAAATTTTGATCATGTTTTGTTCATCATATTGCAACATTAGGTTTTATTTGTCACATTGTGACATAATATTTTATTCATCATGTCACATCATAAGTTTATAGTCATCAAATTATGATGAAGGGATTTTTTTGTCATATTATGGCGTTGGAATAGGTTTGTCACAGTCTGAAAGTGGGTTATGTTCGTCATATTGCGACACTGAGAACTGTCCATCTCATTACAATGTTGGTCTATGTTTGTCACATTTACACACTGCGTTGTGTACATCACATTGCAACAATGGATTGTGTCCATCTCATTATGACGTTTCAAAATGTCTTTCACAATACGACGCCAAGATATGTGTGTCACATTGCAACACGAGGATATATTCATCACATTTCCATGACAAGGCTATGTTTGTCACATTACAATGTCCATTTATGTTCATCACATTGCAACAACAGGGCTAGATGTTCATCACATTGGAACATTGCTATTTTTGTGATGTTTGTTTATATTGATCACATTTCAACGACAAAGCTATGTTCATTGCATTGTGAGGTTACTATGTTTGGTAGATTTTCACGTTACTATGTTCGACAGATTCTGACCCTTGGAAATGTTTGTCACATTGCGACGTCGGGATATCTGCATCACATTGCAACGTGAGGAAATGCTCGTCACATTGCGACAACATGGAGATGCATCATTAAATTATTAGTGTATCATATATTAGTAGTAATACGTCTTGGTTGAGTTTGGGAAGGAAATGTTCACTATGGTATCACTAATAATGTAATAATGTAATAATACACTAATAAATGTATCATTACATTATTAGTTTATTAACGACCTTGGTTGACTTTGGGAAGGAAAGGTTCACTATGGTAGACATGGTTAATTATGGTTGACCTTGGTTGACCATGACCATGGTTAATTGTGGTTGACCTTGGATTACCATGATCATGGTTAATTACGGTTCACCATGACCATGATTATCTTCCCTAGACCTTCACTATGTTTACCTTCACCATGGTGAAGGGTTGAGTGTGGTTAACCATACTTGACAATGGTTAACGATGTTTGACAATTGTTGTTTATAGATTATCATGGCTAGCCATGAACATGAATATGGATGACATTAATACATTAATGCATATTGTAATGAATGAATTAATTAACACATTGATACATTATTAATTAATACATTGCTAAATTATTAATACATTGAAACATTAATAAAGTAGTAATACATTTTCAAAATATTAATACATTAATAATGCATTATTATATTAATGTAATGTATAAATTAATGTATTAATTTACACCAATTGATAATGTAACTTATTAACTAATTGATGCATTAGTAATGTAATGTATTAATGTATTAACATATTACTAATTAATACATTGTTAAAGTATTAATACATTAATAAAGTAGTAATACATTGACCTTAGTGACCTTAGTAGTAAATTCGTAGGAATTTAATGACCTTAGTAATACATTACTAAAGTATTAATACATAGCCTTAGTAAATATCCTAGGTTGAAGAAAGTCTTAGTAAAGTATTCATACATAGTCTTAATAAAGTATTAATGCATGGCCTTAGTAAATAGCCTATGTAGAACAKGGATGATTTTAGGGGCTAAATTTCGCTCATGGGCTAATTTTCCATGTTTTTTCCCRAAAAAAGATTCGCTATTCTAAAAATGATTCGCCCAAATTCTATAGGATAAAAMTATTTTACCTTAAAAATTGCCAAACTTTTATACAAACTATATAGAATCCTTAGAAATTTGAATATTTTTACAAAAATATYGCCAAACATTTATAGTTTCCATATGAAGGATTACTAAGATTCGCCAAGGTTTCTACATTTTAAARCAAATTTCCATCCTTAAAATCATCCCTGATGTAGAACATAGCCTCTATATTAATACARTATTAACACATAGTATTAATATCGTGGAAATGTGACAAAAAGGTCATAGCCTTGTTCGTCAAATCCTATGTCCATCAAATTGTGACGAGAATAATACATTAATACATTACTAAAGTATTAATACATTGAAACATTATTAAAGTAGTAATATATTTTTAAAGTATGAATATATTAATAATGCATTATTACATTAATGTAATGTATAAATTAAAGTATTAATTTACATAAGATATATTGTAACTTATTAATTAATTGATACATTAATAATGTAACCTATTAATTTACTAATACATCTATAAAGTATCAATACACTAATAAAGTAATACATTAATAATACATTAATAAAATAGTAATGCATTGACCGTACTGACCTTACTAATACATTATTGGGACTTTAATGACCTTAGTAATACATTAGTGAAGTATTAATACATAACCTAGGTCAAACATAACCTTAGTACATAACCTAGGTTGAGCATATCCTTAGTAAAGTATTCATACATAGCCTTAATAAAGTATTAATACATAGCCTTAGTAAATAGCTTGTGTTGAACATAGCCTATGTATTAATGAAATATTAACACCTAGTATTAATATCATCCCAATGTGATGACAAGGTCATAACTTTGTTCATCAAAGCCTAAGTTTGTGGAAATGTGAGGACAAGGTCATAGCATCCGTTCATCAAATTGTGATGAGAAAGCTATGTTCATCACATTGCGACAACAAGGCTATGTTCCTCACATTGATATGGCAAGCCGCAAGATATTTGCATCACATTGCAATGAAAGGATATTTGCATCACATTACGACGACAAGGCTATGTTAATCACATTGCAATGACAAGGGTATGTTCGTCACAATGTGACGATAAGGGTATATTTGTCACGTTGTGATGCTAGGGTTGTGTTCGTCATTGGATATTGTGTCACATTGCGATGACGAGGCTATGTTCATCATAGGATATTTACGTTAGATTGCGAGGGGGATGTTGTGTTCATCACATTGCAACGACAAGGCTATGTTCATCATTGTGTGACGATAAGGGTATGTTTGTCACATTGCAACGACGAGGATATGTTCATAACATGATATTTGTGTCACATAGAAAAGAAAGGATATTTGTGTCACATTGCGATGAAAAGGTTATGTTCATCATAGGATATTTGCATGACATTGCGAAAAAAAATATTTACATCGCATTGTAACACTGAGGCTATGTTCATCACATTGGAATGACAACGCTATGTCCATCACTATGTGATGATAAGGGTCTGTTAATCACATTTTGATGGTGGGGCTATGTTTGTCATAGGATATTTGTGTCATATTATGATGAAAGGATATTTGTGTCGCATTGTGATGATGAGGATATGTTCATCACATTGTAATGACAATTCTATGTTCCTCACAGTGCAATGATGACACTATGTTCGTCACATTGCAACAACGATGCTATGTTCATCATATTGCAATGACAATGCCATGTTCATCATAGTGTGACAATAAGGGTATGTTCATCATTGAAATGTAGCAATTTTCGATAAGATAATGGAAATTATATATATGTAGTCTTTCATGAAAATAATTTAATGTGAAGCATAAATTTAGATGGAACAAAAAAACAACATCTTTTAAAACTTGATTATCAAATTTATTAAAAAAAACATCTTATTTGAACTAATTATAAAATATACAATATTGTTTTCAAAAATGTTGCTTGACATATTAAAATTTGAATATGTAATCACTTCTCAATGCACCCAATGTCAAGCTTAATTACTTAAAGATAACCACTTCTCAATGCACCCATTGTCAAGCTTTATAATTAAAGACAAAAGAAAATCATGATAGTGATCAATGGACAAAGAAATTAAGTCTGGAAGGTAAGGTATTAATGTGGATAGGATATCCATCAACAAAGATATATTTTATGTTCCATTAATATTTATAATTTCATAAACAATTACCATTAATTATTATAAGGTAGAAAGTCATTTTCAAGACGTTGTTGAAGAAATTGTAACAACCTTTCTATTTAAATTAATAGTTACACCTACATCGAGATTATATAAATTAATTTAAATCCATCTCATTGTTATTGAGATATCAAATCTATTTAAATGAAAAATTTGAGATATCAAATCTATTTAAATGAAAAATTTGAGATATCAAATCTATTTAGATGCAAATTTTACTGGTGTTTATAAATTATCAAAAAGATTTGTGTTACATAGAAATTTGATTTCAAATTAATGCAGAATAGTACATAACTTTTATGAGATTTTTTAATATTTTCAATTATGAAAGTTCTGTGGTAAATATTTACATAGATAGGCATACACCTATTGGAAATGGGAATATTTAATGGGCTTTTAATCATAGATAAGATTTTAATGGACACGATGTCACATGCTCTGAAAATTCTTTGTCACAATAAATGAAAGGATTTGATTTGAAACATTAACTTCCTCACATGACAAAAGATGTTCATTCGTCATTAAACTGAATGATTAACCTGATTAGCACAACAATGAGGAATTACTTTAGGTTTTTTTTTTTACTAAGTAAAAAATCTAAACTCATTAATGCATTAGATTTTCTTACCACGATGGGTGGAGATTTTCACCTTATTTACTAGTTGTAGGCTTGGTTGGGTGCGTGGAGCTTTGTGGGTAAGTGGGGTGCTTCACCTTATTTACAAGCATTTATTGGAGTGAGTGGAGTGCCTCTTCACTAGTTGTTGTGATTAGTGGAGTGCATTCCTTACAACCTCCTTACCACGTGTTGCAACATGTCTATTCCCTTTCCACTCTCAAGTCATTTCATTTTCAATTAGTGGGAGTTTTTTCTATGTCCATAGCCTCAAGTTTGAAATAATCCTAAAGGTGCAACATCACTAAAGATGTTAGAAAATGTTCTTTTGTTTATATGTGAGCATGCATTTACTTTGTTTTTTTCTTATATGTTGCATTGATTTTATATTCTTCTATGTCCATTGAAATTTTAGTCATCATCCAGTTTTCCTCCCTCACCCTAATCTTTCTCTGAAACCCTAACCTTAATAGCTAGATATCTATTGGAGTTTTATCTTTCTCTGTGTGTGATTATATGATCGCTAAAAACCATGGAGTATGAGAAAGTTCAAGTATCGATCAAAGGAATTGGCTAAATACTGAATTATTGCCTAAGGTTAAATTTACAACTCCAAATTCTTTAGTGTGTCATTCTAAGGTTAAATCATCTTTTGAGGTTAAATCATAGAGACAAATACATGAATAGTTTTATTTTATATATTAGAATGGTTGGAATTTAAATTTTATGTAATTGTTAGAATAGATTGCACAAAGATGAGGGAATCTGAGTATCTCAATTTTAAATTGCTTGTGAGTAGTTCGAAGTTAGATTGCGTGTGAGGGGTTATAAATTGAATGTGAATAGTTCGATTTCAAGTATTGGCCAATATTTATGCATAATTAGATTTTAAATATCTATCGCTTTCTACGCATATTTAAAATGGAACTATTCACATCCACATAGAATAAATGTCATCCCTCTTTGTGCATATTTATAATCGAACTATTCACATCCACATCGAATAATATCTTCCATCTATGTGCATGGTTCGATGAAAATATCCGCCACTTTCTGTACCAGAATATATTACACCCATCCTATGGATAACATTGATGCGTTTGAATGAATTATTTGTCTTTCAATGCTATTTATTTGATCCAACGATATATCCGTCCTTCAATAATATATCACATTGCAATTTTCATGAATATATATCCATCCTTCACTTTTTGTACATGAATATATTACATCTGATCCTTTGGATAACAAATATGAGTTTGAACGAGTTTGAGTTCTAGAAAAAATTACACAGAGATGAGGAAGAGACTAATGCATTGTTGAACCCTCTACAACCCCATTGAGTGAAGCAATGGAACTCTAGTATTGAATGCTCCATGTAAATATTTAAAATGGAATTATGCACAAACTCATTTGTTCAATGTGAATGTGAATATTTAAAATCAAGTTATGAATATTTAAAATCTATTTAAAATCTATTTAAATATGAATATATATTTGTCCTTTACTTTCTATACATGAATATATTACACCCCATGTCGATAAAAAAGATGAGTTTGAACGACATAAGGGATGAGTTTGAACATGTTTGAGTGCTTGGACAAATTACACAGAAATGATGAAGAGCCTAATGTACTATTGAACGCTTGAAAATCCCATCCCTAAAATAAGAAATTTATTTTATTTGTCACCTCTAGACATACCCTAGAGACATTGATTGTAAAACATTAAAATATCTTGTAATGAAAATCCAAAGAAGAAGTGCATCAATATGTTGGATAAAAAATAAGGGTAATCTTATTTAATACAAGCAAAACTAGGCAAGGTTAACATCCCATTCGTTTCTAAGATTTGTTTGGAGTGAGATATTCATTTTTAACTAGCAGATAGATCATGGAAAAAAGATGATTTTTAATACCTAAAAAATGCATAAATCCATTTGAATGACAAAATATTATTTCCACCTAGTAGACGGATATGAAAAAAAAAAAAAAATTTAAAACACGCAAATGCGTTTTAGTAAGATTAAATTATTAATGATAGAAAAAGGCTCAACCCAAAGCCAAGAAACTTTGCAAAATCTCTTACAAACATCATCCCAAAGTAGCCTAATATTTTTCAAACAAAGTAACATTTTCCTCTTGAAAATCTTGATTATATTAAATTAAAACCATGGAATTAAACATTGATAATAAAGTTGCCTAAAAATAGCAAATTGAAATTAAATTGGTTTTACATAACATTTTATAATTCCAACCACTACGCGAGTCTTCATTTAAAAAAAGAGAATGTGTTTTCAATGTCAACCATAGTTTAGAATTTAAGAAGGAAATTCCTACTTATTTAGCGTCGTAATCATGTATACGCATCATTACACCACTCTTCATTAAAAAAAATGTGTTTCCAAGTCTTCATTAAAAAAAAAAGTGTTTCATGGCAGCGTAGTCCTTGCTAGTTTGGGATGGGAGTAAATGGGAGTGAGTACATACACGTGGCTAGAAAGTAGAAATACATTTAGTTTGCATGCATAACATAGTATTCCTGAATTAGTTCTTCCTGGAATATATCCAAAAATATCAACATTTAAAAGGTTCTTGAACAAAAAAAATTGGGCGTCTCATGTTCCATGACCTACAAATAGCACCCACAGTTCCGTGATATACAAATAGACAAGTGGAGTTGCAGACTATGGAAGTTTATCAAAAAATAATAATGTCTATTACATATTTCTGGAAATTACATGAACATTTAAAAGCATATGATAGAATAGTATTAATGTCTAATACATAGGTTCATGGAGAAAAACGCAAAAAAAATAACATTCCCAAATTGGTTTTTTTTAAAACAAAGGTTTTTCTTTGAAACAAAAAAAATTAGCATTGCCGAATTAGTTTTCTTTACATACGTGTTACATACGCTTGTGGAGAGAAACATAAAAAAATAATAGCAACATCTATTACATAGGTTCGTGGAAAAAAACACAAAGAAATTAGTATTCCCGAATTAGTTATCTTTAAAACAAGGGATCTTGGACACAAAATAAATTGAAATTTATCAAATTTTGTAAGGTAGATATTTAGTTTTATACATACAAAATATGTACTTTTATAAAGTATGGGGATGAGATTTTATAGAGCATACACAGAGTCCTCATTCCATACTTAGCGAGTTTTTGGATCGTGGGTTCTCGACCTAACAGTCTAAAAAATGGGTCTTTGTTGTTCTGTGGCCTACAAATACCATGGAGAGCTCCGCGATATACAAATTGAGAAGCGGACTTGCAGACTATAGAAACTTAAAAAAAAAAAATAATGTCTGGTACATATCTCTGGAAATTACATCAACATTTAAAAGCATACAATAGAGTAGTAATAACGTCTATTACATAGGTTCATGGAGAAAAAACACAAAAAAAAATCGCATTCTCGAACTAGTTTGCTTTAAAAAAAAGGGTTCTAGACAGAACAAAAATTGAAATTTATCAAAGTATAGGATCCTGGGCCTCTATTGTTCTGTGGCCTACAAATAGCACAGAGAGTTCTGCGATATACAAATTGAGAAGAGGACTCGCGAACTATAAAAACTTATAAAAAAATAAATAATGTCTGGTACATATCTCTGGAAATTACATCAAAATTTAAAAGCATACAATAGATTAGTAATAATGTCTGTTACATAGGTTCGTGGAGAAAAAACACAAAAAACATTAGCATTTCCGAACTAGTTTTCTTTAAAACAAAGAGTTCTGGACAAAATAAAAATTGAAATTTATCAAAGCATAGGATCCTAGACACCCAAAGTATAGGATCTAGAATAGTAACAACGTCGTGCAATATAACAAATTTAGCATAGAATAGGACACAAAAAAATGTAGCAGACCTCCATACTTAGCCAGTGTTTGGATCGTGGGTTCTCAGGCTAGTGGGCTCAAAATTGGGCCTCTATTGTTCTGTGGCCTACATATAGCACTGAGAGTTCCGTGATGTACAAATTGAAAAGATGACAGACAAAAAAATAAGCATAGAATAGGACACAAAAAATGTAGCAAACCTCCATACTTAGCCACTTTTTGGATCGCAGGTTCTCGAGCTGGTGGGCTCAAAATTGGGCCTCTCTTGTTATGTGGCCTACAAATAGGACCAAGAGTTATGGGATATACAAATTGAGAAGAAGACTTGCGGACTATAGAAATTTATCAAAAATAAATAATGTTTGTTACATATAATAACGTCTGTTACATAGGTTCATGGAGAAAAAGACAAAAAATTTAGCATTTCCGAATTAGTTTGTTTGAAATCAAAGGTTTCTGGACATAATAAAAATCAAAATTTATCAAAGTATAGGTTCTTGGACACCCAAAAAGTTAGCATACAATACAATAGTAACAATGTCATGCAAGATAAAAAAAAGTATCATACATTAGGACTCAAGAAATGTAGCAAACCTGAATTAGTTTTCTTTGGAGGAAATGAGAAAGGTTCTTGGACAACCAAAATTTAGTATACAATAAATGCATTCTCGAATCAATTTTCTTTGGAATTTATCAAAAATTTCTCGGGCTGGAGGGCTCAAAATTGGGCCTCTCTTGTTTTGTGGCCTACAAATAGGACCGAGAGTTCCGTGATATACAAATTGAGAAGTAGACTTGCAAACTATAGAAATTTATCAAAAATAAATAATTTATGTTACATATAATAACGTCTGTTACATAGGTTCGTGGAGAAAAAGACAAAAAAATTAGCATTTCCAAATTAGTTTGTTTTAAAGCAAAGGCTTATGGATAGAAGAAAAATTGAAATTTATCAAAGTATAGGTTCTTGGACACCCAAAAAGTTATCATACAATACAATAGTAACAACTTCGTGCTAGAAAAAAAAATTAGCATACATTAGGACACAAGAAATATAACAGACCCGAATTAGTTTTCTTTGGAAGAAATGAGAAAGGTTCATGGACAACCAAAATTTAGTATACAATAAATGCATTCCCGAATCATTTTTCTTTGGAATTTATAAAAAATTATTAATGTGTGTTACATCTTTATGGAAATTTAAATGCTTTTGTCATATAGACTCGGATTGGGGCTCCCGCGGACCATAAAAAAAAATAAGTACAAGAATTAGGAATGTCGAAAGGAGAAGTGTGCGATGGTAGAGAGGAAGATCTGAAAAGAAGAAATTGGAAGTTATGAGTCTTTGGTTACATTTTTCTATTTAAAGAGGTCATAATGGATTGATAAATAAAACAAGATGATAGTATAGACTTAAACTAGATTGATAAAGAAAACAATATGCCAGTATAGACTTACTATGAACCCGATGCATTTTTGTTGCTATTGTTGATGGTCAGTGGAATCCTGTCCACCGATTGTTTCCCTTCCTGGACGAGGCTGTCCATTCTCTGTTGGAACAATTCTTCAATGTAGCTTTTCATGGGGGCCATGTTGATTTCATCCCGGATTTCTATGTCGTAAAGACCATTTTCTAATTTCCTTAGATCCATTGAAATACTATGCAGACTTTGTTCAATTTCTTCATTGTGTGCCACATACTTTGGTACCCAGTGCTCGTGGTCATCTAGATGATGTTAAGCTATTTCGTAAAACGTTTAGAAATACAACCCCTTTAAAATATCAAATTGTTCCTGGAAGGCTTCTTTGGTGATTAACAAAGATTTGAGAAATAAGTTTGGGTCTTGAACCTCGTTGGTACTTCCGGCGAAGTCCATTTGGATCAAGCTTGTGAATAAATTTTCCTTTTCTGATATGAGTTGTTTACATGATTTGATAATGAGCTCTAGGTTGTTAATTTTTTTACTTTTTTGGCCTGCTTTGGGGAGGGGAGTTTCTCTTGTCTTATTTTCAGTTCTGATGTTGTAACGACATAGTTGGCAAAATGGGTCAGCACCTGTTCACAAAAATGTTGATCCTTTTTTAAATTCACCTCCATAAGTTCCAGGAAACCATTTGCCTTCTTTCTGAAGGAAACTAAATTTTGTGATGTTTCCTAGGATTTAGTAACTAGCTGCAGTATTTTGTTGATGTTATTCTCTACAAGGGCTCTAGAGCATGCAATAGGGTAGAGGATGCTTTCATCTTAGTTGCAGTGGTAGAAGGCATGATTTTTGCCAAAGGATTGGAAAATTATGGAGCTGCAATGAAAGCCTTCTCAAATTCGTTGAGGCGTTCTTTCAGATTGGCATTTTCCATCTCAATTCCTCCAATGAAATCACGAAAAATTTCACCGGTTACTTGGTGAAATGAGGATATTTGGGACGACCGCATTTTCCTAAAGTTAATATCTGTGCGAGATTTTCCTTTCATGTTTGTTACATCTCTCTTTTCAATGACCATACTTTTAGAATGGTCGTAAAAAACAACACTCTCGAATACGAAGGATTCATCTTCGTCAAAAAATTTGGTCTCAGATATTTCCACCATTGACGACCCAATTTTGTGCATGTGCTCATTTTCAGTTTCAAGTTGTAGCTGTTCACTTTCAATTTCGGGTTCCTCTGCCTAGCCTGCATTGTTTTTTCTTTTCTTCTTCACTAGATGTTTGTGAGAACTATCAATTTTTATGCGAGGAGGGTTCGTATCTCCTCCTTCATTCGAATATTTCTGGGTTTTTTTCTTAATGGGGTGCATCATCGAAGCAATTCTCTGTGATGTCATTCTCTTGGGAGTGTTGGTTGGGGACTGGGTACTTTTCTCACCGAATACTTTTCCATGTTGTTTGCACAATTCAGTCATGCTTTGCAATGTCTCTGCATCACAATTGGCAGAAGAAGGATTTTTGTCCACACTGTCCCTGTCTTGGGTTAGGTATATATGGATAAAAGAGTTGTAAAAGCCAATTGCAGTAAATGTTCTCGAAATATTCCATTAGGGTCAAACCCTTTTAGCCTTTCAGAATATGTTAGGTTAAATTTCTTGAAATGGGTGGAAAACTTGTCAATATTGTCCATGTTTCTGCACACGAAGTCTCTTTCTTTCTAGGGTAGAGGAATGAACTGGTTTTTTTTCTTGTCATGGAAAAAATGCAACCAGTCGGTGTATTTCCTTACTATTTCTACAACAAACATCTTGTTTGTGATGTGGCATGGAAGGAAAGTAGGATTTTACTTAGAGACAAAGACCATGAGGACACTGTGATTTTCCTTTTCTTTAAGTGTTCCCTTCCTATTCAAAAACTTGGTTTCCTGGCCAGACATCCATGGAGCATCCTTGACTAACAATAAATCTTTGAAAACTGAGACAAATCCATTAAAAAAATCATAAAAACAATGGGAGGCCTTGTGCCTCCACACGACCTTGTATCAGAATGTTACTGGATCGAATCCACAATTTATTTTATTGGAAAGAGAAAGTCTTGGAAACGGGCAACAATGCACTATTGCGAAAATCAAGTAGGATGACATATAAAATCTATTCAATTCTTTGAATCATGACAACCGGGAACATATATGAATTGAAATTAGCTTCCCCCAATCGAAAATGTATTATTTCTTGACTGTGAAATACAAAATATAAATAATTATATGGGAAATGCTTGTTGTTGATGCATGTCCCATTATTCTTGTAAACAACCAAGCAATTTCCCAGAATGCATTTCTAAAGGAACTTACCTGCAACCATGTGATATCTTCAGGAACTATTGTCAGGATTTTGAGGAAGTCAGCTAAGATGTCCAACCCGTTATCATGTTTTTCTAGAAACTGCTTGCAGTCTTGTCCTCTGAGTGTCAATGTTGGATCCGACAATTTTAACATATCGCGGAATGCTTGAGGTGACAAATAAATAGGAGAATGGTCACGCAGTGGAATAATTATTTTTCCTGGAATATATCTTTCGGCACATCAAGAGACCACCTCCTTACGGTCAAAAACCTCAGGGACACAACTTGCACGAGTAATGCCAGACGTCCAAATAACTTTGTTCTGGGCGGAATGATATGAATAGTAAAAGTATGCCCTAGACCACTGGAAGTTCTGGTCTTGATGTCTGAAGATATTTACTATATCTCCACAAAACTGCTGCCGACCTTCTACCATAAGTCTACAAGAACGTTTGTTTTCTCCAAACAATGGATGAAATGAAAATTTGGAAGGGGTAATATAATCCTGCGCAAATATCGGTCCAAAGCATGTGAATGGGAGATGTCCTCAAGACTTTCGTTCATTAATGACAATTTCGATGGTTGTTGCATGATGCATTCTTAACATTAAACACTAGTAATCACATACATAGAAATGCGAATATGGAGAATATTGCAATGAGAGATTAAGCATTGTAGATTTCTTGAGTGGGCCAACACGACGACGCGTGTTCAAGATGAACAATAGAAAGGGACAAAATAACTCTCTGCACATCTTGGTTTAATGCATAATAATGGGAGATCTCCTCAAGCATTTTGTGCATTAATGACAATGTTGACGATTCCTGCATGGTCAATTGTTATCATGAAAGGTTTCTAATCATGTAGTAAGAAAGTATGGAGGTCGTGAGCATGAGAAAAAAAAATCGAAATAGAGTTACAAGGTACAATCGTTGAAGGTGAGGGTGGGAGGGACAAATTGTATGTCTTTGAAATTTTTGAGTGCAATACGGCTAACAATGAAGAGGGTATGGCAGGACAGTCCAGAGGGCAATTTTTATATGACTAGTAAGAGCATAACTAATGTATATAAAGAAGGATAGGAAGTTAGTGTGGATGGAAAGCAGCGAGAGATACCATGAAACATTTGCGAGCCGTGGCAGAGTGAATATTGTGAGTTCGACGAGTCCACGTTGGAATTGTAGATCACAGAAGTTTTGAGTGCAAGATGTACACGACGCAACAAGAAGCGGATTTTGAAACAACCAAGCTAACAAATGTGGCCATAAAATTGGTTGAGTATGGCCATAGATGGAGATAAATATATGTCAACCCACCAACGCTGGAACCCATGAACATAGAAAGGTGGCTAAGTATATAACCAAAAAGCGATAATTAAAGGAAAGAAGAAAAGGGAAAAAGAACAAAGGAGTCCATGGTGGAATTGAAAATCACGAAAATTTTGAGTGCAATATGTATATCATGGAACAAGAAGAAACAAATTTCAAATGCACCAACCCAAAACAGTGACTATGAAATGGAGATTTCATGAACCCGTGAATAGGAAAATCCAAAAAAGGGTCAAAAGGTTGTTGATTAAGGTTGGTTGTCATTGATGTCAACCCTTGAAGAAATCCCCGTAGCACAAAGATTTGGGTAATGGACCCAAGATTGTTTGATGTATATATGACTCATTATTTTTTTGTCATGGTTGATAAGAAGTAAATATGGATGAACTCCAAAGTGGTCCCCTTATGGTGAAAGCCCTCATGGGAAGACGTTTTTCAGAGTAAGAGAACCCATGCTTAATTATGGAATAATGAGATGAAGGACAATGAATTTGTCAGGAAAACTATCCTAGATTGATAGTGCTTTTCATGCCATTTCCAGTGGTATGTAGAACGTCACATAAATCCTCACGGTTAGAGAGATATGACCATGTGAAGTTGGAGAATCCAGGTTTGGGTAATGGTCCAAAGTTTGTTTGATGGATAACAGTATGGTTTTTGATATATTTGAAGGTAATACTATTCTATATGGATAGTACATGTCATTCCATTTCTGGTGGTATGTGGAATGTCACATAAATCCTCACGGTTTGAGAGTTATGGCCTTACAAAGTTGGAGGACCCTCATATGTCATCTA
>SNQJ01S0207534.1:0-16262 GCA_010110895.2 Picea sitchensis
GTGACTATTATTCTTCTCTTGTTTCAGATTATGTTTTATTAGTATCTTTTCGAGTGCTTAGATTTTAGATTATAAAACAGAAAATATAAAAATATGTTCTTTCTTTATATACTTCGTAGACAATTACAAAAACATTGATTTCACAAGACATCCACCAAAACTTGCAATCTGTAAATACCTTGTTCATAATCACATATTCGTATTTATGTTTTTGTTTTAACTCTTGTAAAGAATTAAATTCATGTACATAGTATCGTAGTTATAGTTTAGAATAGATTATTTATTTCTTTGTTTTAGGACCCTAGTTGGCTAACAGAGCCATTAAACCCATCATAATAGATTACACCAAGCGGCTTGGGTTAATTAGACAACCCTGGTCCAAATCTATTCTTCGAGTTGATGGTGTGTCACATATGCCCTTCAAAAAATGGTGCTAGAAAGAGGGTCTGAATTCAATTGATGGCACGTGGAGGTCACAAGACTCCTCTCCCACACACTCACTCCCCTATAGTAACGGATAGTCTCTCAGACAACAACGTTACACTTGAAACAACAACTACCTCAAACGATAACCCTGAGATTCCCGTTGAACCAGTGACACCAATTCCTCAAGGGGTCAACGTCCAAGAAATTGTTTGTTAGTCATTCATAAGAATGCATAGTGCCTTAGCCCATATCAGACAACCTGGTAGGCCACTTAATAAACCCCTAGATTTCTCGGATATCCAAGAACAACTACAAGGCATTGGTCTACTCCAAAATCCTTTAGGTGATAATACCACCAATCTTATTGAAACACCTAGCCTTGGAGTCGGAGGATCTGGTATCCCACCTTTCCCACCTAGTTCATATCCATCCTCTTCAGGAGGAGAATATTCAGACAAAGGCAGTTCTTCATCGGAACGATATCAGCCTTCTACACCACCAACTCCAATGGAAAATTAAAAAAATCCTTCCAAACCTTGGCTCGATCAATATGTCGTGGTTGTACCCAGACCCCATCACCCATTACCAAAACATTCTGAGAAATGGTTGCCCAAATTTGATCCAGACTCAAAGCATTCTGCTGAGGATCATATCAAAAAAATTATGTTGGCCATTAGACTCCGGAGTGTTGAACACGAGGATGTAGTATGCAGATTATTCCCTTTTACTTTTGAGGGAAATGCCTCCACATGGTATTTCTCTCAACAACACCAAACCATTGTCTCTTTGGACAAATTTGAAACTTGTTTCTTGGAAAAATTCGGTGATAATAAATCTTTGGAAATCTTGATTATGGAACTTTCTAGCTTAAAGATGAATCCTAAGGAAAAAGTGAAAGATTTTAACCAAATATTTCTTACTTTAAAGAATAAAATCTCTACAGATTCAATTCTCACTAAAATTTTAATCGTTGCATATTATGCTAAAGCCTTGCACAATAATATAGCCATATGGGTCAAAAGGTCTAAAAGAACATGTTGCTTGAAGCCTTTGAGGAGGCAAGCCAAATTGAAAAGGATATTTTGAGCCATAATGATAATCTTAGTATTGAAGTTGAAACAACTTCATCTTCTAAAAAGAAAATAGAAACCCTTACTAGGCCTCCTCAAACTAAAAATCAACTGGAAAATTTAGACTTAGAAAGCTTGCAGAAATCTTTCCAAAAACTATCTAATCATGTCATTGACTTGAAGAGATCATCCGAGGAGGCATCAACAAGAAAAGGAAGTTTCAAACCTCCTTTCAGAAAACCATTTCCTCCCAACTGGACAAACCCAACCACTGAAGGTCTAAATTTCGAAATTATGTGGTACGCTTTACAAACTATCTTAGAAGCACATGATAATTCTGCCTTTGCCCCTCCCAAAAATTCTAAAGACATAGTTGAGGAAGAAAAACCTGAAGAAGAGGAATCATCTCCCAATGTCTTTGGCCATTTCTCAGACAGTATATTCCAAGAAAATTTTGAAATTGTTCACCCCTAGAACACAAGGAGAAAAACACAAAACAAACCCTCTTCTGAAGTCAATAAAAATGTGTTTCCAAAATAGTCAAAGCAAGATGAAATTAAACAGAGCTTAGCAACTCCAGTCTTAGAATATGATTTAATTGAGGATCTAAAAAAATTGAGAGATAACATTTATGTCTTTGAGCTGCTAAAATTTCCCCTTATTTTGCAGAAAATGCTTCAAAATATCGTTAAAAACAGTAAAAATAGTGATCCTAGTAGCAAGAAATCAGCAAAAAACGATTCAAATACTGCCAAAAAAATCCCAACTAAAACGGCATCGGAACTTCCAGATAAAATGGATTTAGCAGGAAAAACTGTAGCAAATGTAAATAAAATTGTTTTAGGGACAATAGCTAAAGATCTATAGAATTATGATTTTAATGCTCAAAAAAATGTCTTGCCTTTTTTGTTAACCTTTGAAATTTTCAATAGGAATGTATATAATTGCATGGTCGATTCTGGTGCATCATCAAACGTGATGCCTCTATCTGTTTTTCAAAAAATTAATGCAGAAGTTAAACCTTCTAATCTCAAGATCATCCAGCTAGATCGAACAAGCATTAAGGTAATTGGTGAGATTAAGAATATTCTGGTTGGATTATCTTCCACTCCTAAGATTCATTAAATGATTGGAATTATCATTGTTGATATCCCTGAAGTTTACGGTTTGTTTTTAAACAGGGAGTGGTTAGAACAACTACATGGTTACTTTGCCACAGATTGGTCTCATTTGTGGCTACCTAAAAATAGATAGCCCAACAAAATCAGGATAAATAGAGAATGTTATTTTGAGCATACCGTGACGGATCTAAATGATGCAAACAAACCTTTCATTGCATCTACTAATTCATTTGAAATTCAGGGAATGAATACCTTCTTTGGTAATTTTATGGCCTTTCTCCTATTACTGATCTTGGGAAGAAATCGAAAGTTATGACCTATACTTGGACATCATATTTGCCAAGTACTATTGACGAAGACCAAATATGGTCATTGTACTTTGATGGATCCAAATCCAAAGAAGGAGCAAGTGCAGGTTGTGTGCTCATCGATCCTGCAAGTATTAAAACTTTTATTTCTTGCAGGTTAGAGTTTGAGTGCACTAATAACACCGTCTAGTACGAAGCACTTCTACAAGGAATTAGGAAAGATTTGGATATGGACATGTAGAATTTGATGGTATTTGGTGATTCAGAAATCATGGTTAAGAAGGTAAGAAACACAATACATTTCTTATCACCACATCTGAAAATCTACCAAACCGAGGTATGGATTTTGATGCAAAATTTCTCATCATTTAACATAAATTCCATCCCTAGATTAAGTAATTCGGAAGCTGATTTATTGGTCGATGTTGATTCTAAACTATTACCTGTTAAAGGTCTTTCCTCTAATGTGTTTTTGATTGAATTATTGTTCAGTCCGTCGATCTCGGATAACATCACCAATTGGAGAGTGTTCGATGTTGACCAATAGATCATCAACTTCCTACATATGGAATACACCTTCCAAGGTGCAGTCGTTGATGAAGGCACTCACGATGAAAACCTCTGAAACTTCATGGTAATATGAGATCCTAGATCTCCTGAATCAACATCTGATTTGGTAAACTCTATCCCCAGATCTGTTGTAAGACTAGATAAATTTTATGACTTGCATGATAAATTTAGAGGGATAGTTAATTGTAAAACGAATAGTTCTTCCTTGATTTATGCGACGATAAATTTAGGAACAAAGGAAAATCCTCAAAATATCAACCTCGGGACAGGATGTTCCGAGCAAGAACTATCTACTTTCATAAAAAAAATTAAAGAATTTAAAGACATTTTTTCCTGGACGTATGATGACTTGAAAACATTCGACCCCAATATCATACAACATATCATCCCCATGAAACCCCAGACACAGCCTTTTCAACAAAAATTGAGGAAGATGTACCCTAAATTGGAACCCACCGTTAAAAAAGAACTGAATAAATTACTAACTGCAAAGATAATTTTCCTGGTAAGGCACACACAATGGGTGTCTAATCTAGTCCCTGTAAGGAAAAAAAGTGGTGAAATTTGACTCTATGTCGATTTTCGGAACCTTAACCGAGCATCTGATAAAGACAACTACCATGTTCCTCCAATGGAACAAATTCTACAACAAGTGTCTGGTTCTGAAAGACTATCTTTGCTAGACGACTTTTCGGGATACAACCAAGTCCTTATGTCTCCCTCAGACCAGCTTAAAACCACTTTTCGTACTCCATGGGGCATTTATGCCTAGAGGAAAATGCCTTTTGGACTGATAAATGTCGGTGCCACTTTCCAGAGAGAAATGGATATTGCTTTATGTTGCCTCATTAACCAATCGGTCGTGGTCTGTCTTGATGATGTCATTGTATTCTCTAAAAGCAAGAAAGATCACTTGCCTCACTTCAAGGTTGTCTTAGAATGATGTCGCAGGTTCGGCATATCTCTCAACCCTAGGAAATCAGTCTTTGCAGTAGAGAAAGGTAAACTAATTGGGTTTATAGTGTCTAAAAACGAAATGATTATTGACCCTGAAAGAACCCAAGCTACTGCTAAACTTTCCCCTCCCTCTTCCAAAAAGGCCATGCAGTCCTTTCTAGGAAAGATTAATTTCGTCAGAAGATTTGTCCCAAGTTTCTCGGAAATGGTAAGACAATTACAGAATTTAATTTAAAAGGATGTTTTGTACCTTTGGGAACCACAAGAAAGTTGGTCTTTCGATTCAATTAGAAAAGAAATAATAGAAGCCCCTCCCTTGATGAGTCTCAATTTTTCTCAGGATTTCATTATTTACACTTTTTCTTCTGACCGATCGTATGTTGTTTTATTAACACAGAAAAATGATGAAATCTATGAGATCCCCATTGCCTTCATGAGCTCATCTTTCAAAGGAGTAGAGCTTAACTACCCAACAATAGATCAACATGCATATGTTGTTTTTAAAGCAGCGAAACACTTTCGATCATACCTGCTGAAATCTAGAACCAAGGTTACTGTCCCTTACCCAGCTATAAGAAAATTGTTAGTACAAAAACAACTGGGTGAGAAAAGGGAAAATTGGATGATGTCATTACAGGAATATGACATCGAAATAACCCCTGCACAAATTGTTAGAGGTCAAGGCTTATGTAAACTAGTGGCTAATTCATTTGAAGAACAGGAAAGTCAAGTCAACACCTTAACTGTAAATCATCATAACGAAAAACAAATCAGTTGTGCACAAGTTACTGCCAATTCTTGGTATGAGAACATCAAATTTTATTTGACACATGGATTTGCTCCTCGAAATATTGATCCTAAAAATAGAAGAGCACTTAGAGTAAAATCTGTGTCTTTCCAGTAAATCAATGATGTATTATTTCGAAAGAACTTTGATGGTGTTCTTATGCATTTTTTGGAAAAGGAAGAGTCAAAGAAGGTGATATCCAAACTCCATGCAGGTGAAGTTGGTGGTCACTTCAGTGGAGATACCACTGTTCACAAAGCGCTAAGAGTTGGGTACTATTGGCCCACTTTGTTTAAAGATTCCCATGCATTGTTTCGTAAATGCATAATCTGCCAAAAGGCTACAGGTCGAGTGAAAAAGGCATCATTCCCTTTGCAGCATGTTACTGTAGATTCTCCTTTTCAGCAATGGGGCCTTGACATCATAGGACCAATCAATCCTTCTTCTTCACAGCAACACAATTATGTCCTTCCAACAATGGATTATTTTATTAGATGGTCCGATGTTGTACCTTTGAAGGTGGTGAACACAAATCAGGTAGTATCTTTCCTAAACTCTCATATCATCGCTCAATTTGGCGTTCCCGAATGTCTAGTCTTTGATAATGCTTGTTACTTTTCATCCCTTGATATGAACGTTTTTTATTTTCAAAAAGGGATCAAACTGAAGTATTCTGCAAGCTGTTATCCTCAAGGAAATGGCCTAGCAGAATCAATGAACAAAAATTTAATCAAGATTATTAAGAGGACAGTTTCAGAAAATCAAAAAAATTGGCACAATCCACTGTATAATGCACTTTGGGATAATAGGATAACCCTAAAATCCTCTATCGGTAATTCCCCTTTATTTCTCGTCTACATAAGAGAAGAAATTCTCCCTCTACATGTTTTACTTCCCTCACTGGAACTGTCACAGAAAGTTCAAGAAAAAGAGTTCCCTCCTCTAGAAAATCGAATAAACGCCTTATTGAAACTAGAGGAAGTGAGAACACAAGCAAAGCATAAACTAGATCAGTATCAGCAAATTGTAAAATGATGGTTTGCTTCAAATTCTTCTTCAGATAAGAATTTTGATGTCGGAGACTTGGTTCTCAAGTGGGACAAAGCTCACGAGGGAAAAGAGGAATACACCAAGTTCCATAATCTTTGGTTGGGACCATTTGTAATTTCTGAAAAATTGGGTCCCAACTCTTTCCGTCTACATAATTTGGAGGGACAGCCAGACACTTTCCCAGTGAATGGAAAGGCTGTCAAAAGTTATTTTACCTAATGATTCCAAATTCACCCCTTAGTACATATTTTGTTCGTTTACTTTTCTTTTATGTTCTTTTAATTTTGGTTCTATTCATTTTGCTTGTTTTTTATTTGTTTCTGAATAATTATGTTTGAGTCACCATTCATTTGTGGAAGGGAAATCAGATTTTTTATCCAATAGAAATAGTTGATGACTTTTCACAGCATCAGTGTTGTAAATGCTTAAACTCAGATCAGCAGAAGAAAATTTTTGTTCAAAACAGTGTTCATGGTTTCTTTTTAAAATTACAAGAAGACACGATTATCATTAATAAAACTCTTAACATTGTCCCTGTTTTTAAGGAAAACAACTCAATTATACCTTCCTATCCTTGAGATGGTTTCCTAACCGAAATCTAAGTGTTCAGATCATGATGAACATTGTCAAACAAAAAATAAGTTGTATAAGATCAAGTTTTGTTTTCAAAATCTGAGAATTTTCGCATCAGCCCGCTCTCTTTAATATCATAAAGTTTCTGTGAAATTGTAAACAAATTCTAGAGAGTTGAAAGCATTGTAAGGTGTGGGAAGTGTCTGTAAACCCGTCAAGACATTGAACAGGTCTGTTGGCAATGGGTAAATGAATGCATGATGCCAAGGAAACTTTGTCAGGGTACTGAACAGGCCTGCTGGCAGCGAAGCAATGTCGGGTTTAAGAAACTTTTCAGGTATGTTATATTGAATTGGTAAAAAGTAAATACATTCTTTATCATGAATGGATGCCTCTTGGACAGGAAAAAGGTGTTAGAGTTGGTTAAATGACATCCCTCTCGAGGATATGGACGCCTGCTGGCAACAGTGGACTTGTCAACAGTATCAGAGTCGGTTGCCTAAAACATCATTTTGCTTGTAATATAGATTTGATACCAGACCTCATTTCTAACATAAACACATATGATGGTAGACTGTGTTATTTTCTAAGTTATGATAAGAATGCTTGACCTACTGTCAGTTGTTTCTTAAAAAATCATTCTTTCTGATTCACCCTAACATGGATTCTCTAGTGATGCAGAGATAACTACTTCGCCCAGTACGTCACCATTGTTGGAAGCCACACATGATTGTGATATTTAACATGATTGAAAGAAATTGCATTTTTGTGTATCTCCCATCACCTCAATTTTGTAAACATTTTTTAGAGTTTCGAAATGATTGTTGGATTAAAAGCTCTCCTTATTAATTTATCATTGTTTGCATTTTCGTTTGTTTTATGTTTAATTCATGACTGCAAGCATGAATTAAACATAAAACTTAGCTTGTTTTTATAATTTTTGTGCCTTAGAAACATCTTTTAAAGGACACCCATATTTAATTAAAATGCAAATATTATGAAATGGTTGTTGGATTCATTTTTTTGTGTTAATAAGATTATTATTGTTTCAATGGTTTGATAGTTCATTATCGAATTGCTTTGATTCATGAAGAACTTTGGTTAATTATTTGATATGCTTTTTATGATTTCAATGGTCATATGAAAATTCATACCAATGAGTACAAACTTGGTGTACTCGAGTACTCACCTTACCTTCCTGGCTCAAAACATTAATGAAGTGATTCATTATCGGCATAAGGTTTGGTACTTTGTAATTTTGGCACTCATCATGAGACATGGTAAGGGATACAATGAACCGTCTGGTTTTCATTCCCACTATCCAAGTTATGTTAACCCTCATGCTCTACTATTTTTGTGTTTCTACTCTCCATTCGGACTTGTTTCTATTGCTCCCGTGATTTGAACCTAAAACTATTCCAAGTAATATTCGTTGCATTCTAGTTACAGTGGTCATGGTGCCCATCATTCACATAGAGATGAACAGATATCAGACCTTACTATCCCATGACGATGCTATCGATGACTTAAAAAGTCATGGTTGGGATGTATTCCTCGAAAATTCCAGGGTTATAATCTTCAGGTGGAAAAATCATTCGCATAGACCTTTGATGGTTTCAGAGATAAGATGGGAGACATACAATTAGAATTGACCGAGGAATTCATGAGAAAAGCAACAGGGCTCCCCTCAAAGGGAGAGAAATGGTTCAGAAATGCCCGAATAGAAGAAGTCACGTGGAGTCTGTTCATGACATCTCGTAAAACCACTTGTTGCATCAAAGGTATTCCTATCGCTTTGTTAAAACCTAGATGGCATGGTTTGTTGTTAATTCTGAAACAATTCGTTACATGCGAGGGTATATACGGATTGGTTTTTCTCTACCATATCTCATTTCTCATGAATTTCATAGGTTTCGATTTAGATATCCCTTTTACTTATTGATGAGTCTTTATAAGATGTCAAAACGATACAAGCGACAGAGTGTCAAATTGAGCCTATTTCACCATGGATTGGTTAAAATCTTGTTGTTATATCATCTGTCGACCATAGGTGACAGTTGGGAGATATTTTTGATGAGGAATGGTTTCACCCAGGTTGATCCTACAACTAACCCTCTTTTAACAGCAAACCCTAACTTAGACAAGCCAGTGGTTGAAGACCAATTTGGTAATTCGATTAATGGACCAGAGTTTATTGATAAAACCCCTCTAGACAAAAAATTCTTGGGTAAGTTTTCACTTGCAATATTTCCAGAGAAAGATACTCATGAATTGAAGGGAAATGATATTCTTGTACCTGCGAATGATGCTAGATTGAACGCTAATGTTAAATCAGATTCCAAGAAACTTTGTAAAAGAACAAAACAACAGTGCACAGACTTGGGTTTCAAGAACAAGAAAGTGGGTCGCCTAATATCTAGGAAACTGAGGAACCAAAATGATACTCATCTAATCTCAATCGATCCGATCGAGATCAATGAGGGTTTGGATCCCAAGATAGAGGATTTTCTAGTTCAGGAAGATCCAGAAATTCAGGGTTCCATGAGGGAGGTTATCATTCATTCTGAACCTTATGATTTCGTGAAAAATTTACCACCATGCCTTAAAGGTAAAGAAGGATTCTCCAGTATAAGGCAAGATCTGAAGAAAACAATAAGTAAGACTGAAGCACCCTTGGTTGATTGTTTCCTCCATCAACCTGCCATCTACCCTGTACACTGTGATGGCTCTTTCGAGTGGGTTGAGCGTTACTATACCGACATTCCTCTCTTACAAGCACAAATTAAAACCCTGACTTCTCAGAATGATTTTTTGAGGCAAGAAAACCTTGATCTCAAGGCGCATGCAGAGAGGGAGACTAAACATATCAAGAAATTTGGAAACATAGTCATCAAGAATGCAACCAGTGTCAAGGCAATAATAAACTCTCAATTGTCTGACCCCTCTTTAGTTAACTTCTAATGGTAAAATGTTTTGTTATGATTTCGTTTGATTCTGTTATCTAATTCGAAATAAGTAAATTTGAATTGTGATTTCATTTACTAGAATAAAGACTGGCTACAAAATCTTTGATTCTGTAGCCAAGCCTTGTTTAATAAGAAATTAGTTATTAGTAATCATTTTTTCTAATTTATCAAATTTGTTTTCTATTCTCAGGAAATGGTAGATTCTTATGTTGATTACCTAAAAGAAATATGTTCAATTATACACCTAAATGATTAGTAGTTTCTCCTCCTTTATGTTTTATAAAAACTTTGATTTGATTTTTGAATAAACCAACTCTGTTATGAGTGGTTTCCAATCCACTATTTTTGTAATATTACTTGATTTTGGGAGATTCAACTCTATCCTGTGAGATATGAGTATTTGGATCCGAGGTTACTTTAAATATTGTTCACTTTGTTAGTGAAATCATCTTTGCTTGAAACAGATTATGGACATGTAATTCTCAGAAGTGAATGGACAAGTTGTTCACATTTTATCTTTAGACCAGTGTGTCATTGTTCCATTTATGTTTTTCCTCTTATATTATGGGATATTAATATTTTACATAGATTTATCCTCAATAGCATATAATGTTTCATTTTATTCAGTGCTTTAAAGTTAGTCTATAATTTGGTGTTTCATATATTATATCTGTGGTCGTTATTTCACTTTAATATCATTGATTTATGCTTGATGTTAAGATGATGTGTCATATGAATGTTTCAAATTAAAATTTCTTTTACTGTAAACATTCATCATTACAAGGTCACTGGATCTATATGTTTATTACTCTATTCTTATATCCTTTCTCCCAAAACAACACCTTGACTTTATTCTGGAGATGTTAGCACAAGTCTGTTACATGTTTCTCTCATAGGCAAGATACCTAGAAGTTTGTATTGCACGGGGATATAGACGCAACATGAGATTAATCTCAAGTTAGTTTTATTCACATTTAATTTTTGTTATTAGTTTATTTATTAGTGAAACAAGATAGTTTAAACTGGTTGTGACTATTATTCTACTCTTGTTTCAGATTATGTTTTATTAGTATCTTTTTGAGTGCTTAGATTTTAGATTATAAAACAGAAAATATAAAAGTATGTGCTTTATTTATCTACTTCGCAGACAATTACAAAAACATTGATTTCTCAAGACATCCACCAAAACTTGCAATCTGTAAATACACTGTTCATAATCACATATTCATATTTATGTTTATGTTTTAACTCTTGTAAATAATTAAATTCATGTACATAGTATCATAGTTATAGTTTAGAATAGTTTATTTATTTCTTTGTTTTAGGACCCTAGTTGGCTAACGGATCAATTAAACCCATCAGAATAGATTACACCAAACGGCTTGGGTTAATTAGACAGCCTCGGTCCGGATCTATTCTTCCAGTTGATGGTGTGTCACATATGCCTGCCAACATTATCCCACCAATTTTCATGAAATTATTGCAAGACATGTGGAGTGATGATTCACAACACTCTAACAGGATTTCCAGTCATCTATAGTTGCAGCAATGTGTGTTACAACAATGGGTGTTACATCCACAGTGTTACAACATGGATGTTATAACAACGTGAGTTACAACATTGGTGTTACAACAACGTGTTACGGAACTGGAGTTACAATCTTTAAGACTCCTTATCTTCCAACTCTATTGCCTCTTTCATATTTCTAGGATCATCGGTGTTAGAATATAAAACAAAGATACATCTAAAATCAGACAAACTATAATTATACCTGTCCAAATTCCTTCTTTGCTAAGTGGACCTCCTTAAATTTTGAGGTGAAGTTTCTTCCTCCTCTTTTGAACTCTCAAAACCCTCCTCCGCATCAAGTCTCTCATGAAATTTTTGTTCATTTTATGGTTCAACCTTCTCGGTCTTGGGTAGTATCTAAACCACTAACTTTTTCTCATCCTCTTCCGGTTGCACCATTGTGGGAGAAGGTTTAACTTATCTAAAAATAGGATTCCTAATATACAAAACTTTTCCAAACATGTTATCCCAAATCTTGTACCCTTTCACACCAACTCCATAGCCAACGAAGATACACTTCATTTCCTTATTATACAACTTCTATAACTCCTCCTTCGGTACACAAGCATATACCTCACAACTAAAAACATGAATATGTTGAAGTGAGGGATTATTTTCCATATAGACTTCCATAGGGGTATTATCCACAAAAGATGATGTGGAACACCTATTAATAAAGTAAGATGCAGTAGCAATTGATTCTACCCATAACTTATTCTCTAAGCCCACTCCACTAAGCATACCCCCAGCTATCACCATCAATGTTCTACAACTCCATTATGTTAAGGGGTATATGGAGTTGTCTTATGTCTTTCAATTCCATTCTCCTTACAAAAATTATCAACTTTGCATAATAAAAGTCACCATCGTTATGAGTTCTCAATACCTTATTCTTCCTATTATTTTGATTTTCCAAGAGAGATTTAATCTCCTTAAACCAACTAAAAACCTCATATTTGATTCTAAAAAAATATACCCATGTCTTTCTAGAATAATTATAAATGAATGACACATAATACAAAACCTTAGAAATTGAAAGAACTTTAACGAGACCAAATATATCAAAATGAATTAAGTCCAACAACCTAGAAGACTTGTGAGATCCAAAATAAAATTGAACATGGTTTTGTTTTCCATATATGGAATGTTCGCAAAAATCAAATTCAAGAGAACAATAATTCAATCCATAAACAAGACTTTTGTTTTTCAATTTTCGTAGGCCCTTCTCACCTATATGGCTCAGTCATTGGTTCCATAGCATTTTTTTCTCTACAGTAACTTTCTTTTTCAAGCAAGATATTGTTTAGGAGGTTTTGATTGTGAAGGTGTAAATCCTATAAATCTCTCCACTGCAGAAATCGAAGAACTGTTACACGCAATACTACATGCATCAAGATAGTTCCCACATGAATAACCTTAGCCAGTACGATAGCTCCTCGAACCATATTACAACCTTTGTTAGAGAAAAAAACCTCCACACCCGCATCATTAAGTGCTCTTATTGATAATAGGTTTTGTGCTAGATCTGGAATGTGCAAACTCCATTGATTCCCTTTATTCTACCATCGAGGAGTTTGGTCTAGACTCTACTGCATCCAACTTTGCTAACAGGAGAGTCATTGTCGACGTATACCATCCCACCATAATATTTCTTGTACACTAAAAACTAGTGCGAATGGAAATTGGTGTGGAAGGAAGCTCCATAATCTATTAGCCATGCATGGATTTTCAAAGCTACAACAAAGGCATCTCCACCATCCTCTTTAGAAGAATTTTTGGACTTGTTATCAAAATCATTGTTTTCCTTCTTATTCTTCTACTTCTCCTCCTTGCAATCAATTATGAGATGCCTGGCCTTGCCATAGTTCCAACATTTTACCTTGGATTTTTCAAGAAACTTATGTCTCCCATGAGATTTGGATATACCCTTTTTTATCTTCTTTCCTTTCTCCTTCGATATTCCATGAACAACCAAGGCCTCATTGGTATATTCATAATATTTGTGTCTCATCTCATCTTAGAGTAACAAAAAACACGACCTTATCAAGCACCAATGTCTTTACAGTGCTTACAATGGCCATTACCAAGTTGTCCCAAGAATCTGGAAAATAACACAAAAGAGACATACAGTGATCCTCCTCATCCATATTCTCTGCAACTAAGATCAAATAGGTCACAATAATATTAAATGCATTGAAGTGCTCAACTAAAAAATCATCATCACCCATTCTCAAGGAAAACAATGTTTTCTACAAAAAAAGGTTTATTAACCAAGGATTTATCCTAATACAAATCATGCAACTTCTTCTAGAGCATTGTTGCAGTTTTTTCTTCAGAAAATATCAATAATAAAGAATCATTCAAACAAAGCTTGATGAGGCTTCTCACATTTTTCTCCAACACCACCCACTCTTCATATATCATACCAGTGGGTTTGGTTCCAGATACTACAACCCATATATATTGATCTACAAGAATATTCTCCATGTTAAGCTTCTACAACTCAAAGTTAGTGCCATTAAACTTCTCCATTTCTAATCTAGATGTCCTCTGCATTTCCCTACAACAAGATTTCCTTATGTGCAAGCTACCACTCAAACAAAAATTAGATAAAAAAAAACATGTCCCTAACACCTTGGATCGAGATGATTAGGCTCTAAAACCAAATAAAGGGAAGAAGAGGTGTGGAATACATTTCATACACACTAAATTATGAAAGAAGAATGTGTGAAAACTAAGAACAATACAGTTGCAACAAAAAATAGACAACATCATTTCATGGGGAAAACCTTTTTTAGCAGTAACATAACTGTGAAGAAATTTTTGTGACATAACAATAAGATAAAAATTACACTCTTACTTCCTCCAACTTTAGTATTTTCTTAGCACTAGGAATCACCCTCAGACTGTAATGAGGATAAGCCCAGTACCCATCAGTTTATGCAGTAAATGTAAATGAGCTTTAAGGGGGTCAAATGGATAAGACTCGAGATAATAACATTCTAACTCGAAAAATTTGGGTTGGCATGCACAAGAAATTGAGGTCTTGTATTAACTTCAGTCAGTAAGTTGGAGTAAAGGTGAATGGGAGGAAGCCTTTGGTGAGAAAGTTTAGGGGTATGCTATGGACATCAGGTCTTCCAGCAGCCCAACGAGGAAAAACTTAAACGCAAGATCCTCTTGAATTCAAATCTCAAAGAAACTGAAAGAAATTATAATAACACTATAAAATAACATTTATCATAATACAGTAATAACAATCCATGTGAATCAGTCAATCATGAACTCTCTCGGTATCAGAGGCAAATAAGATGGAGCAAGAAAGCTGACTTAAATTAACCAAGATGTCTCAAAAACAAATACAAAACCAGAGAACCAATGTTCTTCATCAAAATATTACAATAAGGGAGCCTAGCTCAACCATCGACCATAAAAAATATCTAAACTGATTATATATACTAAAATGTTGGAACCACCAGGAATGTGATCACGTCACTTCCTTCAAATCCTTTAGTCGACACCCGCTCTGTCAGGTTGTGCACTGTCTTATGTTGTTAGGAGAGAGCTCTTCCATCTGGACCTTCTCTATCTTTCCATTTATGTACTGAGACGAGGTCTCAACCACCGCTCTCATTCTCAGTAACTGCCTTCATTGGGATTAGGACTGGGCCTGACACCCATGATTGTTCTCAGATGGTGCTAATGACTTATGCAAGTCCATCCTGACACCTTGAGGCCATGAATGGTATTTGTTTGTGACCAATGCAAGATTTACAGGTGGAAATCTGATAGCGTATTCCCAGGGGTTGTTGTGTGCTATTGACAGATCTTTACTGCAGGTCCTATGAAGCCCATGACCATCGTCTTTTGCACTTCCAAAATATCAAGCCTCGAACGCCAACTTCTTCTTCATCACCCCTTCACAATGTGACCTCGGGCCATGACCTCATGTAATTGCGCGATTTCGGGCGCGAATAAGGATGGTTTGAAAGAAAAATTCTTTTGTCCCCGCAATTCACCATGAGCTACCATGCGTCCCTTTCAAAAAATCACGGTTCTAATTATGGCCCGCCCCTGAGATTTTAAAACGTGTGCACCGTCTGACCCCGCAATTTGGTGTGACTATTGATATTGTGATATAATATTAGGCCCTCTGATCAACGACTCAACTTTGGCGCTTTTTATATTAACGGATCGGATCTTTCCCTTCAAAATAACGGCCGAGATTTTCTTTGTAGATCAGCCTTCCAGAATTTTAATTCTCAAACCACATTTACCTCTAAGAAAAACCTCTAGAGCTGAGGATCTGATGACGCGTGGAATTCTAGATAATTAAACGGTCCAGATCTATTTCGACCTTTGGTCATTGATTTCAGGTCTGGAATGAGTCGCTCTGAGTGTTGTGCTTTTTGCTCATGGCTGTGACCTACGGCCCCTGACAACTTTATGTGATAACATTTGGCTCCACAGGGGATGGCATGCTCCTTTTGATCTGCCAAGAACAAGAATTTCCAGTCTCCTTATGCATTGGGTTATGGCTCGTCAAGCTCAAAACATTTCTCCAAAGGCCAACATGTATACTATTCTACTTATAAAAAGGAAAACAAACACTCATGCTCCATAAAAAACTTATTTATGTACAAAACCTAAACTCTGACTTTTACAATGGGCTAGGTGAAGGCAAACTTCCACCATAGCCATTCAAACTGTGTGATCATTGAATCCTTCGCTTCACCACAAATGATCCATAAGAAACAAGGAAAGTGTGACAGCTGGCTAATTTCATTCTTATGATCACCCATATTACCTTCAAATGTTGATAAAAATATCAAGCCTGCATGCTCCAAATAATTTGAAAAGTATA
>SNQJ01S0207535.1:12886-23577 GCA_010110895.2 Picea sitchensis
TCTGATAAAGGTAATATAAATGGAAAATTTTGCTTTGAAAGTATGAAACTAGGTATGTTTGATAGATTTTGTCCTAGTTTGAAAACTAGGGCACAACTAGAAGAAGGAAGATTTGATCTGAATAGATTTGATAGAAATAGTGAAAGATATTTTATTCATATTCATAGAAAGAATTTTTGGACTAATAAGTGGATGCAGGACCCTAGAAATAATTTTCGTAGATTGCAGGTCCATCACTGTGATCCCCCACTAGAAAGGTTGGGGATCGTTTAAGAGAAAGAGAGGATTGGCATTGTGTTATAACTACAGAAGATCGGGGCATATTGCTAAGGAATCCCCTGGTATATGTCCTATTTTTCTTTGTTGTCAAGTTGTTGATCATGAGGTTTGTGTTTCCCTAGAATGATTGCTAAAGTTGAAAAGATGAACCTGAAACAAGAAAACCATGAGGAAGGTCAAGAAACTAAGGATATGTTAGAAAACTAGAAAGAATCAGAATCTATGTTATCACAGCTGAAAGAAACCCTGAACGATCACATAAACATCAGTTTACCAGAGATATTAAAAGAGAAGGAGTGCATAGAAACAAGAATAGGAAAATTCGACATGGACTGTGTTATGGATGAGGAAACAAAAGTGAATATCATGCCAGAAAGCACTTGGGAAATTTTGGGAAAACCTACTATGATTCCTTCATTAGGAAGGATAGGATTGTTTAAAGGAAATATGATAAACCTATGTGGAAGAGTTACTAATGTACCTATGATTTCTCATGGAACATCGACCAAAGAAGAATTTGAATTCATTAAGTTTGTGGAGAACAACACCCCTTTTGCACTTTTGTTAGGAAAGACTTGGATTGAGAAAGATTAGATCTAGAAGAAAGCAGAGGAAGAAGCCACAAAACAAAAAAAACAAGAATTAAGGGACTTCATGGCTAGGAGAATAGAACGCTTAATAGAAGAACAAGAGGACAATTTGAAGCAACTGAGGGCCAGAGAATTAGTTATCGAGGCTGAAAAAACACAAGAAGGCTTGAAGAACCTATCTATGCAGGAGAGAAGAACACCTAGCCTAGAAGTAATAAGAGAATAGAAATTACATTCGAAACCTTTGAGAGAACATCAACAGTGCAAAGTTAATATGATAAGAGAAGATATGAATGATAATGGAAAGATGAACCCAGAGACTCAGATCACAGGAAAGAAGGAAAGAAAACTTAGCAAGAATAAAGAAAAGTTAGAAATATTGCAGGAAGTTCTAGAGGAAACTTCAAAAAATGAAGGCTTCCTGAACTCGAACCTCGTCGGAATAGCAGAACAACGTAGAATGGCACTTCACCATGATGAATCTATATGACAGTTGGAGGCATCCCGGCCATTAGAATGACACTTTGGAATGGCTATAAACACAGTTATTTCCGGAAAGATCCCCATTGGACCATTGGGATCGCGCCACAATAGATGGAATCGTATTGATTGAGGAATTCATGCCCATTGGAGGAATTCATTATGGAATTGCTTATTTAATCCATCAAATTCCTCATTGGGGCCACTTTTTCAAAATGAGATATTCGAGCCCACAGAGAATTGATTACATACCATGTTGTACTATCTAGACCTCGTCATCCGATCAATTAACTTGAGTGTCTATTCACCTACTCGAGTTATTTGATTATGAGAGTGCATGTCGAGCGACCTTAGCATAGTAGATAATTCGGTAGAATAAATATTGATAAACCTTGTGGCTAAGAAGGTCATGTATGTAGGAATACAGGCCTCATCGACGGGAGGATTGCAAGCATCCCCCTCAACTTGACGTTGATCTAGTCGAGCAACGATTGAGAAAAGAAGCAAGCACCATGATGATATGGCGAATGCAAAATAGATACGTGCCTCTGGCTGGTGCGGTTAGTCGTGACAGTGTCCCGTGTGACTTCGAGTACATGCTCATCATGGAATACCTCCCGAAGGGGATACACACAGTAGGACCACAACTATGATTGATCCTAGCCCTCAAGATAAGTGATTTCGACTTGGGAGACAAGAATAATTATGTGATGCTTACACTACATCTCTACCTGACGAAGACAATTGGGAAGAAGCCTAAGATAGTTCCCTAGCTGTGGATCAAGGAGATTACAAGATCGGCGATCTTGAACGTCATGAAGATCCCCCACTTTGAAAGACATCGAGATTTTAACACGTGCATTAAACTCCTCCTGTCGGGATAACATGGAGGCTATCTTTGTTTATATAGGCACATGACTGTTGATCCAACGTTGATCCACCTAATCACCTGACTAAGAATGTAGGGACTAGACCCTCAGAAGTTCTACCCAGGAAATACATCATATCTCTCCTTGGCATAGCACATCAAGGAGGTTTATGGTGATGTGGATAAAGGGAACCAAGGCTACAAGGTAGCCTCCATCTAGGATGGAGCAACACACCTATATTTTTAGCTGATCACTAGTGTTATTCCTGAGTTTATACTTTAAGGCTATAAAGTATATCGTCAAGGCATCCGTAAATATTAAAGGAATAATTTGAGAATAAGAATTCAAAAGAAGGTTAAAGCAGAATCAGTTTCTCAACTGTCTCTATCTTTCTTCTTGTTGTTCTTGGATGCTAATGTCTCTCTCAATAGCATCCTATGAACGTTAACTCAACCCGGTTAGTTGCTACTTGTAAAATGGTATTAAATAAATTCAAGGCAATACTAGTTTGATCTTGAAGGCTTGGTTCAATGTTAGGTTGTCTGCTACTTGGAACAGTCATGGAGGATAAAACTTTATTTATTTGTAAAAGGATTTTAATCAAATTTTACTTCAAATTTTCTAGAGATAAGAACAAGAAAAAAACAATTTTGAAATTCAAAACAGTAATGTAAATACATTCGAGGTCATTTCCTGGATTTATAACAATTTTGAGAATCGTAAAATAACAAATAAACACTACAGAAAAATATGAGGCTTTCATCAAGAAAGAATCTCATATTTCGATAGATAATAATGAAAGAAAACGAGGTTTCTAATGAAAGTTAAGTATTAAGGTACAAAAGATTTATAGGTCTTAAAATTACTAATAGCAATTTCAGAGGAAAAACTATAAATAATTTGATATCCAAACCAATCTGAACTAGAAATCAATGATGTGGATAACTTCAAATTGATTATTCATTAGAAAAACATTGAAAGAAAAATACAACAAAGTACAATAAATAGGGTTGAAGAACACATAGCTACAAATTTGTAGGATTCAAAATCTCGTTTGTGATCTATATTATGATGTATTTGAAAACTGTTATTACAAATGGCTCTCTCCAAAAATTCCGAAGCCCTTTCTCAATCTTTAGAAACTACATTTATACATTTTCATCAAAATTTTCTCGTTGGTGACTAACCAACTTCCTAATATTACGGTTACATAAAAATAATGTCAAATGTTTACAATTTGTTTCTAATTTCTAATGATAAAGACATTTAAAAAAGATTTTAAGCTTGCGTTGACAAACTTCCTTTCTCTGCTTCAATACACTGAACACATTTCCCCAAAAACTTCACAAAAGTCCTGGGAGCATCTGGTATCTCATTTGCTTCAAATAAGAAAAAAAAAAATTGCAATTCGGGCAAACGATTTTCTATCATCTTTTCTGTGAATTTAATAGTTTTCAACTTTAGATTTGACGTCACCATCCATTTGTTGATCTCTGTAATATTGATCAATTTAATTTTTGAAATCTTTGTTTTCATTTCCTCCAGCTCTTCTTTAAACCTTAGCTGGTGCTTGGCAATATTAATTTCACCTAATAATCCGGAACAGTTATCTGTTCCGATATTCAATGAAGCTCTTTCTAAGAGATCGAAAACTCCCTGGCAATCATCATTGACTTCGCTTGTTATTCATTTATATTCAGTCAGGTTTGCTTCCCACACTTTTAATATTATGTCCCCTTTAACCTGTTCCTGTGTGACCGATATTATTTGTTTTGCCTCCTCCAAGTCTTTATTCATTTTATGGATTTCTTGCATATCCTTTAGTCTAGCTTGTTCTAGACCCTTCTGTATTCCCCAACTAATATTTCTCTCATTTTCTTTTAATTTGTCTTGCAACTGAATTATTGTTTGGTCCTTTTGTTCGAGCATAGTTGTTAAATTGCCAACATAATACATATTTGTTGATGCTATAGCACCCATTGTACCTGCTGATTCTGTAGCAAATTCTCCATCCTTGAGTTTCTTTCCATTTATAATAACTCTATGCTTTTTAATCATCCCTTCTCCTCTTGGATGAATTTCCTGTTTCAAGATTGCTCTTCGCTTTTTACTGAAAAAGTGATCTGATGGGGGGATTTCATCTCTCGAAATCTGCTCTAGATCACTGACATATAAAAATCCTTCATGGGGGGTTCCAAAAGTTGACTGCAATGGAGTTAAAGAGGTGATAGGACTACCGAGATCTGTTGAAGTTGTTCCTCCTATCTTTTCTGGAACATTTTTCATGATTTTTGGAATTGTTTCCATCTCTTTTCTCTTCTCTGTTCTCGATTCTTTTGTTTGAGAACCCTCTGTGTCTTGGGAAGGTATCTCGGTATTCTTCAAATTACCTTTGTTATTTGCTTTATACTATGTATTAGTTTCAAACCCTGGAGGGGGTCCTTCCTGTTCTAGCAGTGGGGTTGAAATTTCACCCTGTAAACTCTTAGGTAGGAAACTTCGCCTATGGCTTTGAAAAGATGTGAATCTAGTCTGTGAGTCAGGTGGCAAGGCCTAGAATCTATTCAGTACTTCTTCATAAGACTTAACATCTTTAAATATATCATCATAAATAGATACTTCATGTTCATATGCCTTTAGATTACAATGTATGAAATTCCTACTTATTACTTGGTAGGGGTCATATTTTATGTGCTCAATATCTATTAATTTCACTTCTTCTAATGACTCAGCCTCTACCTTAGAATGGTCTAAATTTGATAAAGAAAATTTCCCAATATGAACAGGGAAAGATGGCCATGATTTCTTTTGAAGTGCTTTTAATTCTAATCCAACACCGCCATTTACTATCTGATAAGCTACTTCTCTACACACCAATCTATCCAGTAGGAATTTTGGGAGAGCATGAGGGGGAATGGAACAGCCATAAGCCCTAATGTAGGAAAAATTTTCCTCAATAAACCAGTCGGCAACTGCTTTAAGACTTTCTATGATTGCATCAGAAATGCGAGGGGGTTCGCATCCAAAAAACATTTTGTGCATAGGAATAATAATAAAATGACAAACCCCGTAAAATGTGTCTTTAGCATTTTCTTCCCAAAGGGCCGAGTGATATTTATGAATGGGTTCTGGACAGGAAATGCTCCAACTCCAATTCATTAATGGAAAGGGAGTCAAAAAACAGATTGCATCCATAATGTATGCAGACATATAAAAAGCTCTTGGTTGTCCCCTTGATTTGGCTGCTTTGTAGCTTAAAATTTCTTATGTTAGGTTATCCGAAAAAATCTTATGCCAGTTAAAACCATTTCCTTTTGAAGCTTCCTCTAAAAAGGGCACCCAGTCTGCATGAAAATGACAGGGATCTTTTCTCCCGAAAAGTCTGCATAACATAATGGCCATATAAACCATGTATTCATTTAAGGAGGCTGTAGCATAAATCCCATGAGAATCATCCCTAAACTTTTCTTCATACCTCACCCATCCTCTAATCATATCGGGATATGTCTGGTCTGCCTCAATACATTCGTTTCTCTGAAACTCTGCTAAAAATTCAGCATTAAAAGTATGTTTATGATTCGGTGAGAGTTTATACATTACTTGAATGTGCTCTGGTCTGAATGAGTTGATGATATCTCCTTGCTCATTTAGAATTCTCCTTGTTGGGATATCGACCTTATCCAGAGCCCAACTGATCATATCAGTGTATGCCACAAGCCTTAGGCCGCAACGATCTTATGAAGCTCTGACTCAACTATGTCCCGTAAATGATTTTCAGAGTCAGGATGAGCATTCTCAAACTCATATCCCATCAAATCTGAGATTTGAGTCCAAGATTTAATAGAATCTATAGCATGTGGAGTGGTATCAGAGATAATATCTCCTTCCTTTGTGTCTTCATTCTTCTTCGGTGCCTTTTTGGGTGCCATGACTTCTGTGTTTAATTGAAAAAATGTCATAGAAAATGGATGAACGAGCTCAGCTTAGAATGAAGACATAGACATTCGAATGTTTATTTTGAATATATTTAAAAAATGACAAGATTTGCACAGCTGTCACGAATTTAAAGCTCTTAATGCGGAAGATATTTTACCGAGATACGCTTTTAATGTCCGTATTTAGGTACCTTTGGGTTTTGAAGAAAACGAGAAACCTACTTAATTGGTAAGAGAAACATAAATGAACACCTAAGAATGATTACCATTAATCTTGTTTTTAAGAAAAGGTTAATTAATGTTAATCATAATTTAAAGATGAAAACTTCATTTTTTGGGGTTTCGGAAATCCTGATGTTGAGAGGTATATAGTCGATGAAAAACGATTTCCAAAAATGCGAAATCGTGAAATCACGATGCTTTAATTAAGATTTAAATGCTTTTAGCATGTTAATTGATTGAGATTAGACTTTTTCGGGATTTCGTAAATAGGGATTTCAGGAAACATGATGACAGGAGACGTGTGTTATTAATAAAATCCGATCTCCGAAATCGTGAAATCGCGATGGCTTGTTTTTTTTTAAACAGGACTTAACTTATACTAATTAACTAAATAATCATGATTAAGGCCAAAACAAAATTAGTTTAATTTAACGTGACGTATGGATCGGGGTTTCGGAAATCGGGATTTCGGGAAACATGATGACAGGAGACATGCTCTCACAGAATCGCGAATCCCGAAATCGCGACATAATTATTTTAACCCTTAACCTTTCTTAGAAGAGACTAAATTAATTCGTGTTTAAATTAATATTCCAATGTTTTGGGAAATCGGGGATCGGGGTTTTACGATTCGATTTGCATCAAAAATTTGTTTGCAGGAAACCCCGAACCCTGAAAATTCTTTAAAGTTTAATTTAAAAAATCAGAAATTTAAATTTCAACACGTTTTAAATAATTTGAAAATAAAAAGCATCGGAAGTCTTATATTTTTTGTAAACCTTTTTTCCGTTAGTTATCCGAAAGAAAAAATTAAAAAAAATTAAGAAAAAGGTATCGTGAATTTAGAAATGATACGAAACTCTTGTTTTATGAAAAGCCGAAACCCGAAAAAGAAAAAAATCTAGGCCTTAAGGATACAAATTTAAGATCTGATTCAACATAGGCTCCAACTGGGAACCTCATCTCCATGTGGGACGAGGAGAACATGTAGAATCAGTGCCTTGATTGGGTAAATGGTGTCAAGGGTTTATCACTGCTAAATTGCTAAAGGAGAGGAAAAAAAGATTTCATTTCAACCTTTGAAAATCTTTTCAAAACTTCTTATTTGCTTTAAACTCAGTTGTAGTCTTCTTCATAATATTATCCTTCTCATTCTGAATTTAAATTAGTATTAAGATGATTAGAACAATCTTAGGAAACTCAACAGATTTGTAAATTTCGGCTTGCGTCAATCGAAATAAAATTTATAATTTTAATTGGGGAGCTCTATCTTGACTTAAGATGAATATTTGGTTTTGAAAAACTGATAACTAGAATAGAGTGATAGATAAGTATGACAACCTTACAGACACCTCATATATTGCTTCACTGCCAGGGGGACTGTTCAATACCTCGGTGAGGTTATCTGTCCCTTTTTACTAAATTTCCTTTCACCGCTTTGAGTTCTAATTATATATTTATACTCGGATATTGCTTCACTGCCAGCAGGCCTATTCAGTACCCCAGTGAAGTTATCTTTTTCTTTTATATTTAGACAAGGGAAATCATTTAAATGAATTTCCTTTCATCGTCTTTGGGACTAGATGGGGGCAATCAAATATGAATTTCCTTTCACCATCTATCTTATAGTTAGCTTATGCATACGAAGCGGGGGAAATCAGTGATACTTTAAATATCAGAGGTGGTTATCTGTGTAAAAAATTACAATAGAGGTTTGTCAACCTGTTTTGATTATTCTAGACCAATATTTTCTCAACTTTCAAAACCCCTCAGTCTGTAGAGAAAAAGGGAAAGATTATTTTCAAGGGTTTTCTTTTGAGCAAGATTAAATCCTCAGACAAACTGTTAAGAAACTTAAGAGAGTCAGAATCAACCTAAACATAAACACTTTAGTCAGAGAATAAGAACTATGAAGACTGGTCTTACTGAATTTAATTATTCGTTGATTTCAAAAGTTAATACATAGTCTCTCCTACTTCGATGAGAAAGCCCAAAAAAGTGAAAGATAGTACTGAGGGTATAAAAGGAGATGTACAACAATCTATAAGCTAGAAAACATAGGTTGTGATTTCAAAAAAAATATATTTGGACTCTTTTCTTAAAAAAAATTCACTTTGAAAAGCCTTTTAACTTGTTCTAAGTGAAACCCTTAAGGTTTACGTATTAAGAACAAATACTTTTATTTACCTATCATCTTACGGGATAAGAAATGCAAAAACTATATATATATATATATATATTTATTTATTTATTTTTTGGTATAAAAACTTAACTAATTTTTATTTTATTTTTATTTATTTACAAAATGAGAATAGATTTTCTAAAAATGAAAAACAAAACGGTATATACAATGAGAGTTTCTATAAATTAATTATTCCATATAATGCTTTAAAAAACGCCCATTGACAGGGGCATTCAAAATTTTACCATCCAAATTTTCAAGAAGAAATGAATTTTTTCCTTCAGGAGATGCTACCTTAAATGGTCTGTACCAAATATGATCGAATTTACCAATTTTTCCTGAATCCTCTTTTCGAGCATCCCATATCAAAACCAAATCCCCAGGGAGAAAATTACTGTCCTTGGATTTACGATCAAATAATACTTTCATGTCATCCTGGTACTTTTGCAACTTTTCATCCACTACTTTCATCAACTAATTTATCCTTCTTGTGAGAGGATTCGGTTCTTCCTTCTCGTCTTGCCATAGTTTCATCACAGGAAGTGCTAGGTTTATAGGAAACACTACATCTGTTCCATATACCATTTGAAAGGGAGAAGTATCGATAGAATTTTTTGTGCCTATCTGATTTGCCCACATAGCATATTTTAAATGCAAATGCCAAGACTTTTTTATTTCGTTTAACACTTTCTTGATTATACTGATTAAGCTCTTGTTTGAAGATTCTTCCAGACCATTTCCCTGAGGATAGTATGCTATGGAATGACCCAGCACAATATTATATTTCTGGCAAAAGATGACCATTTCCATAGACTTAAAAGCCTGCGCATTGTCTATGACTATCTTTTTGGGACAACCGAACCTAGACAAGATATTTTCTTCTAAGAAGTCTATAACTACTAAATCAATAGCCTTCCTTGTTGGGATAGCTTCCACCCATTTGGTGAAATAGTCTGTAGTGGTCATGATCCATCTGTGTTGAGCACTTGAATGAGGATTAATTTCACCTATGAAGTCTAGTCCCCATTGCTGAAAAGGAGCTTCTGTCTTAACTGGGACCAATGGCATCGCTGGTGGTTTATGTTTTCCTGCAAAAAATTGGCAAGGGCTGCAAGCTCGTACCTTAGCATTGACATCTGGGAAAAGTTTGGGCCAGTAATAACCAGCCCTCAGGATTTTATATGTCCTATCCCTCCATGCGTGGTGTCCTCCACAGACTCCTTCATGAAATTGACCTATAACTTCTTCTATTTCTGACTCGACCAGATAGACCAAGAGGAAGCCAAGCGGGTCTTTCCAATATAATCATTTTTTGGAAATACAGTATTTGACTGCATGTAGCTTTAGCATTCTAGCTTTGGATGGAGACAAGTCAGTTGGAAATTTCAATGTCAATAAGTATGTTACTATGTCGTAGTACCAATTCGACGACGTGAATTTCTCCTCGATTCTGTTTTTGACTATTTGGTCCTCAAGTTCATTCACGTCTACCCATTCTTCTTCCTCCTGAGAACTATTTATCCCAAGAGCTCTAAAATTGGATTCAGCTAAAAGTTTAGCTAAACCTTGTCCCTTTACTAATTTTGTCGATTTAACCTCCAAGTCGAACTCTTGAATTTTGGCAAGCCATCTTTCTCTTTTACCATCATTGTCTGCTTGAACCAAAATATCTTTTACAGAACTAGTGGGTACATATGCAATCACTTTAGAATGTAAAACATAAGTTCTAAAAGATTTCAATGCCTTTACCATAGCATATGATTTCTTTTCCATTATATTATATTTGAGTTTAGCATATCAAAGACTTTTGCTAACGAAGGCTATCGGTTGCTCGAAACCTTCTTCATTCTTCTGAAGGAGTACAGCAGCAAGTGTGTGTTCAGAGGCAAATGAAAAAATAAGAAAATCTTTGAGATAATCAGGGCTCGCTACTACTGGTGCCTCACTTATAAAATTCTTAATATGGGCAAAGGATGCTTTAGAGTCTGTTGTCCATTATACTTCATTGCTTTTTCTGAGCATATCTGTAATCAATTTCACAATTTCAGCGAAGTTAGGAATAAATCTTCTCAAGAAATTTATTTTTCCTAAAAATGATTGAATTTCTTTCACATTCCTAGGAATATCTATTGTA
>SNQJ01S0207537.1:0-12206 GCA_010110895.2 Picea sitchensis
TCTCTTTAGCTGCTCCATATATATTTGTTCTTCCAAATTTCAATGTAAGAAGGTTGTCTTGACATTTAATTGTTCCAATTATAAATATAAATCAATGACAAGACCAAGTATTACTCGTATTGATGAAATTTTTACAACTAGGGAGAAAATTTATGTAAAATCAATACCTTGTTTTTTCTCGAATCCTTTCACCACTAGCCTTGCTTTGAATCTTTGTTGATTTTCATTGCCTTCATGTTTTATTCTATACACCCACTTGTTCTTTAAAACCTATCTCCCTTTTGGCCTTCCAACCAAATCCCATGTTTTATTATCATGTAGAGATTTTAGCTCTTCTTGCATGGAATTTTTCCATTTGATACCATTTTCTCCTTCACATGCTTCTTGAAAGCAAGAAGGTTCTCCTTTATTAGTCAATAAAATGTATTGTGAAGGAGGATACCTATGTGAAGGCTTATGTGGCCTTGTAGACCTGCAAGTTGATAAATTTTGTGGTGATAATTCTATTAGTGGTTGTCGATTTTGTTTTTCTTCATGTTCTTCTACTTGTTGTTCCTGATTTCCATTTTGTTGTAATGGTTGCTCATTAATGTCTTCTTGTAATGGTTGTTGATTCCCTTATTGCCCTTGAATTTCAACAAATTTTTGCGTCTCCACACCTTGTTAAGTAATTTAAAAAAAAAATTCTTCATTAAAAATGACATCCCAACTTCTAATAATTTTCCTTTGTAGAGGATTCCAAAATAGGTAACCTAACTCATCATCAATATATCCTAGTGTTGATCAAAAAATTTGATCATATAGGTTTCCTTCTCTTGGAGAAATAAAAAATTTGGATACCAGAAGAAAGAAATTTTGAACAATTATAAGTTCACAGCATATCCCTCAGTCTCAACATTGTCATGAATTTTACAGATTAAAGATCCAAGTCTGTATGCTCAAGATATCCAAGTTTTTGTCTAACTGCCCAAAAAACACCTTTTCCATGTGCAACACAACTAAGATATTATCAGAACTGTTAGCACTAGAAGTCACCTCTGGATTGCAACAGAGGTAAGACCAGTACCCATCAGTTTATATGTCACAATGAATAAATTTAAGGGTGGTCTAATGGATGCAGCCTCAGGATTATGTCACTTTAACTCATAAAACTGGACTGGTATGCATAAGCAAATGAGGTCTTGATCTAACTTCAGTCAGTAAGTTGTAGTAAAGGTGAGTAGGGGGAAAAATTTGAGGAGAGTGAAGAGGTATTCTATGGACATATGGTCTTCCAACAACCTAAAGAGGAAAGACTCAAATGCAAGATATTATTGAATTCAAATCTCAAAGAAGCTGAAATGGATTATAACAACACTATAATCAAACATTCATCATAATGCAGTCACAATAATTCATGTGTATCAGTCAATCATGAACTCTTTCAGTATCAGAGGGAAACACGAATGAGCAAGAAAGTTGACTGTCATTAAACAAGAAATCTCAGACTACAAGACATAACCAGAGAAACAAAATCTTCATTTAAAAATTTACAATACCGGAGCTTTAAACTCCCATCGACCATAAAAAAATATCAAAATCGAGTACTTATACTCAGAACAATTTTCCACCATGAGAGATGTGTCCTGGCTATTACATTCAAAACTTTGCATCTGCATCTTCTTCTGTCAGTTTTCACTTGCATTCTTCTGTCAGACGTGATTTCAGATCAGTATGGGCTTGCAAGAAACCAGTTGCAGGGGTAACACGGGCTGACAACTCTATTTTCCATGGATGGCTCCTCCATGCTTTCCATTTATGGGGTGAGACAAGGTTTCAATCACCTCCCCCCACTTTCATTAACTACTTCATCGGGATTGGGATGAGACTTGAACACTCAGGGAGCTATTATGTGTTGCTAGCGGTTCTTTGAGCTCACCCGATGATCTTGAAACTGTGACAGTTTCACTCTGTAATGAACGTGGGTGATTTCTTCCTTTTGCACAGGCCTTGTGAATTTGACACCCTTACCGGCATATGACCTCAGGCTATGACCCAATGCTTATCCCATATGATATTTTAGGATTTCCCATTTAGGGAGTCCTCTTTGCACTTGATTCCAAATATCTCGATGGTTGAACTCACAAAATCGACTAACTTAGATGGGAGGCCAGATTTTCTTTGATATTGATGGCTAGGATCATTTCCTTGAACAATCTCAGCCGCCTGGTGCTTGATAGGCGCTTTTCCATTTTTTTATGGTCCTGCTTCCATATGACTGCAGGATGTGATTGTGGGCCCAACTCTCAGGCGTGTCACGATTTTTCATTTCGTGAACTCACGTTGTGCTCCATGATCAAACCTCCGATTCAAGAAATCACAATTTTTCATTATCTGCTGCCACATGCCCCCCTGGTTTGGACGACCCATATCTAATCTACATCTTATCGGGATTTCACATCTCAGGAAGTTGAAAGACTACTCACTTCCCCTCTCCCGATTCCTGACTTTTTGACTTCGTCAGTGTCAGATCAAAGATCCAATTCTTTCCTCCATCCAACGACTCAAATCAACATCGACATTTCAGGACCTCAGCTATCAAAATTTCTCACTTGAGATTTTCTGAAATGAATTTCTCCATGCTGATCCTGTGCCACATTTCCTTCTGTAATAGATGATCCATGTTGCTTCGTGACTTTGCGTTTGACGAGTACTCATGACTCTGCCCTTTGAATTTTTTTCTCCTTGAGTCAGTGAAATGTTGATCTTCTGCCACCTATCCCTCGCCTTCATACACCCTGACTTTGGATAAAATGCATATGGTGGGTTTTTTAAACCCCTTTTCCCACATGTTCTTCGCCCAAGGGACAAATCTTTAGGGAAAACACCCCCTTACAATTATATTTTATAAAATTAGGCTCCATGTGGGATAAAGTCCTCCCTGCGAGGCTCTAAGATCTCCTTTTGCAGTTCCATTCGCCTTCTGTTGGGCTATGGATTCGAGCTCAAAACATCCTGCTGAAAAATGCAAGCCGATAAGTAAAAAAAAAAGGTAAATACACATGCTCCAAGGAGCTTATTTATATACAATCCTAAACTAATTTATTTTTACACAATGTTAGGTGAAAGCAAACTTCCACCATAGCCATTCAAGTAAATTCATGATTGGAAGTTCCTTTACTCTGTCAATGATTGATAACAGATGATGCAACCGTGACAACAAAACGATTACATCCTTCAGCTTTCCTCCTAATTCTAAGGTTAGGGTAAAGATGGGAGATTTCAAAACGTGAAGGAAATACAACTCCATGTATTCCTTCACATGCTCCCAGGCCAAGCGACAAACTCCAGAAAATTGGTAACATGTAACCTTCACTGCTACATAGCTTCTCACACATTGTTGGATGTCTCTAGAAAGCACAAGTGGTTGAGAGGTTGATGCATCTTTATTTCTCCCGTATGATGGTTTCTCACTAATAGGCTCTGGACAAGAGATAAAATACCCCTTCCGCTGCTCCTCTGGTTCTTCTTCTTGGCTCTCCCAAGGGTCAGATTCATAATCATCATAAACAGAACCCATGGGAAAGCTCTGCTCTTCATCATGTTGCTCAGGATGGATGATTTTCTCACAATGTTTTCCCTTAACAAATAGAGGATAAGGCTCCGTAGTTTGTTCTTGGAAATCTTGCATATCCAGCTCAGAATCTGATTCATAGCTGTCATATATAGGCTAGTTGTTCCTCTGGTCAGAAAGCTATTATGTGGGGCTCTGCTACTCCTCATCTGAATAATCATCAAATATAGAGACAATAGGCACATCAGGAGCAGAATGCAAGGCCTTTGCAGTCATGAAATCTTCAATGGTATCATCATCAGTAGGGCTGTCAAGAACATCCACTTCAAGGAAAGGAAAATTCTCTATACTTTCTTCAGATTCCAACCTTTCTAGTTCGGTAGAGAGAGATTTTACCAATTCCATTACTTTTCCCAAAGAATATTCTTCTTCCTCATGGTCCTCATCCTCACAACCTTCATTAGACAAAACCATATCTTGATCATGACCTTCACATTCCTCACAACAATTATGACAGATTAACTTAGAGGAATAAGACCTTTGACAATGCTTATTAAAGGCTGCATGAAACTGATCCAGGGAGGAGATGATGGCATGGGGGCAAGGATCAATACCACTCATTACCATCCCCATCCAATGAGAACATGAACATATTCATTAAAACATCCTCATGATGTATCTCCCACTAATGCATGAGTTCATGAAACTCATGGAGATGCCGAGCAGGTTTATCCTCTTTACATTCTCTAAATATGGGTAAATAATCACCCCATTCATCCACAATAGGGACAACATTAGGAAAACTAGGAACAACAGAAAAATTAAAAGGAGCAAACCTCCGAGCCAATATTTTGTACATTTGGAACCAATGGATTCGCTAGTTGATCCTTTAACCATAGAATCGCCAAGTGAATGATATGAAAGATGAGTGTTTCGGGTCTTTGTTCACCATCAAAGACTAGACCTTATCGTTGTGTTCTCCCAGGGGGATACCAGGTGTATCCAGAAGAGGTCACACTGAAATAGCGAAGCCGAGATAATGGATTCACCTCAGTGGAGTCACCAGGTGCAAGCGCAATATTCAATGGTTTTGATACCTAATGCAACTTCAGAATCAAAAGCTCATTGTCGTTCTACCCAGGGAAAATCTTCAATTCATTCCCCGACAATAATGCCATAAATAATAGCACTAGAAGTCACCTCTAGATTGTGGCAAAGGTAATCCTAGTACCCATCAGTTTATATGTCACAATGAATAAATTTAAGGGTCGTCTAATGGACGCAGCCTCGGGATTATGTCGCTTTAACTCATAACACTAGGCTGGTATGCATAATTAGATGAGGTCTTGATCTAACTTCAGTCAGTAAGTTGTAGTAAAGGTGAGTAGGGGGGAGAATTTGAGGAGAGTGAAGAGGTTTGCTATGGACATTTGGTCTACCAACAACCTAAAGAGGAAAGACCCAAACACAATATCTTCTTGAATTCAAATCTCAAAGAAGATGAAAGGGATTATAACAACACCATAATCAAACATTCATCATAATGCGGTCACAATAATTCATGTGAATTAGTCAATCATGAACTCTTTCAGTATCAAAGGGAAACAAGAGTGAGAAAGAAAGTTGACTGTCATTAAACAAGAAATCTTAGACTACAACACATAACTAGAGAACCAAAAGATTCATTTACAACTTTACAATACCAGATCTTTTCTCTCCCATCGACCATAAAAAAATATTAAAACCGAGTATTTATACTTAGAACTATTCTCCACCATGAGAGATGTGACCTAGCTATTACATTCAAAACTTTGCGTCTGCATCTTCTTCTAGCAATTTGCACTTGCATTCTTCTCTCAGACACGATCTCAGATCAATATGGGCTTGCAAGAAACCACTTGTAGGGGTACCATGGGCTGACAACTCTATTTTCCATTGCTGACTCCTCCATGCTTTCCATTTATGGGTTGAGGTGAGGTTTCAACCACCTCCCCCCACTTTAATTAACTGCTTCATCGAGATCGGGATGAGACTTGAATGCTCAGGGAGTTGTTATGTGCTGTTGGCAGTTCTTTGAGCTCACTCGACGATCTTGAAAACGTGATGGTTTCACTCTGTAACGAACATGGGTGCTTTTTTCCTTTTTCATAGGTCTTGTGAATTTGACACCCTGACCGACATGTGACCTCGAGCCATGACCCAACACTTATACCATATGATATTTTGAGATTTCACGTTTCAGGAGTTCTCTCTACACTTGATTCCCAATATCTTGATGGTTGAGCTCACAAAATCAACTGACTCAGATGGGCGGCCAGATTTTCTTTCATCTTGACGGCTAGGATCATTTCCTTGAAGAATCTCAGCTACCTGCTACTCGATAGGTTCTTTCCCATTTTTTAATGGTATTTCTTCCATATGACTGTGGGTTGTGATTGTGGGCCCAACTCTCAGGTGCATCAGGATTTCACATTTCGCAAACTCACGTTGTGCTCCATGTTCAAACCTCCAAGTCATGAAATCATGATTTCACATTATCTGCTTCCATGTGCCCCTTTGGTTTGGACGACCCATATCTAATCTTCATTGTATCGGAGATTTCGCATCTCAGGAAGTTGAAAGACTACTCACCTCCCCTCTCCTGATTCTTGACTTTCAGACTTCACCAGTGTCAGATCAATGATCCAAGACTTTCATCGATCCAATGTCTTAGATCAACATCGGCATTTCAGGACCTCAGCTATCAGCATTTCTCACTTGAGATTTTTTGAAACGACTTTCTCCATGCTGATCCTATGCCATGTGTCATTCTGTAACAGACGACCCATATCGCTTCATGACTTTGCATTTCGCAAGTACTCATGACACTGCCCTTTGAATTTTCCACTTCGTGAGTCAGCGAAATTTTGATCTTCTGCCACCTATCCCCCACCTTCATACACCCTAACTTTGGATAAAATGAATATGGTGGGTTTTTTAAACCCCTTTTCCCGCATTTTCTCCGTCCAAGGCCCAAATCCTTAGGGAAAATACCCCCTTACAATTATATGTGATAACAAGAACCATGATTATATTTTTGAAGTCACACTAATTTTATTGGAACCTTGATTATATTCTTGGAACCACACTTTCACTTATTTTCTTGGTTCTTCCATTCCATACTTGGTCTTTCTTCCAAATTTCTTGTTTCCATATCCTCATATTTCTTGTTTATATTTTCCACCTCTCATACCCCTCTCCCACTTCCCTTATTTTATTTTTATTCTTTACGGGATCACTTGCCCCTTCCCCCCTCTCCACACTCCATTTCCCTTAGTTTTATTTCACTCCCCTCTTGTGGTGCGGGATCACCTCCCCTTTTTTCTTTCTCTCACCCCACATTACCTTAGTCCCTCCCATATTTCCCTTGTTATTTTTCTCTTGTATACCTAAACTTATTGTGGGGCCATACACTCTTTTTTCCCTTCTAAACCCCACACTCCCTTACCCCCTCATCTCATTCCCTTACTCCCTCACTCATTTCCCTTAGTCTCATTCTCTCTTTGAGGACCTACACCCCTTGTAGACCCACACTTATTCTCACCCCTACATTCTCTCACACTGCATTGATTTCCCTTAATTTTATTTCCCCTCTACATACCTACACTCTATTTTTCTCCCCATTATCACCACATTCCCTCACCCTGATATGCATTATCTCCCATCTCCTCTCATACTTTTCCTCATTCTCCTACACTTAATCATTTTTCCTAAGTTTTATTACTCCAACTACATCATGAAAAATGGAACCCTATCCAACTATGACATGTGGCAACCAATTAGACTATGAACTATCACGAATAATCAAACTATGACATGTGGCATCCTATTAGACTGTGACACATGGGCTATGACTGGGTGTTAATAGGGTGTTGACTATATGCTTATTGGGCGATGAGTAGGAATTTATTGGGTGATATAGGTGGATATTGGTTTCCACCCACCTCTTCCAACTGGCTCACATACAACTTTCATCTTGGCAGTTATAGTTTTCATCTTGACAATTTTTTTTCTATCTTTTTGGGTTTGTTTTGAGGCTCTAAACAACATTTTTTGGGGACACCATAGTCATGGTGTAAACAGAGTTAGACTGTGATGGAATAATGTGTACTTCTCAGATAAACCTTTCCAACAATCTATCGTTCGCCTAAAACGAAGATCGTATGCAAAATTTATGACCCCGAGAAGTTGATGTATCGACTTATCCCATCGAGGCCCACATGACTTTTGGTGCTTCATCTCCTAGGGATAGGTTTTTGGATGTATAGGGTTTTTTGTTTACTTCTTGATGATAAAAAGGCCTGGAGGCCTCTTTGTAATGTTCTCAGATGAATGCGTGTAGCTGCCACATCTCTTCTCAGAGATTAGATACCAACATTCAAGCAAGATTGTTTTCATTATGCATTTTACAGTTTTAACAAATTTCTTTATTGAATAGAAGTTAAGTTCCACCGTATCTCTGTTATTGTTCTCTATATATCTATCTTAATGTTATAGATTTGTGTTTCATTTTGTTCTGCTCATAAATTCAGATCAGTGGTATCAAAGTGGTCTGCTCTTCATTTGATTCTATGTGCATGTCTCTAATGAGGTCATGGTATAAGTAGTTGGGACTCGAACTAGTTGAGCCTTTTCAAGATCGGGCTCGCCGAACCCGACGACCACCCAAGAGGCTCCGCTTACACTGGAGTTAATCACGAGGTCACATGAGGTTGGTTGAAGGGATATCCCCTCGATACCTTCATAGTGTCAGAGATATTTCTGGGGATCTATTCATATTTGTGGATCTTTTTAGTGCCCTTACTTCTGTGAGAGGCAGTGCTTTCAAGGTTTTGGGATTTTCTACCCTGCCCATATAGTGGACTTGAATTACGATTGCTCTCCTGTGCATCGGTTATACAATGGTTTCTTAGTTTCTTGACTTAGGTGTCACATAGGTTACTTGCAGGGGTTATTCTGCAGGTACCCTGGTCAAATAAGGGTCGGACAACACATAACCTTTATGGAGGATTACCCCTCCGGGGGGTTCTGACCAACTGGTTGTTAAGCCCATGAGGGCCCTTATAACTGATTTTGTTACCTTTGATATTTAGTAGGAAGTCTCAGGTCCCTCTTGGGCATGACATACCTTTTTTAGGGAGGGAGGCTCCTTTCATCCAATTTACCCCATTTGTGTGGATATTGGTCATTTGATTATTTTTGGTGTGCTCTTTGATTACTAGTTGGCCTTAGTATTTATTTTTTGATCTTGAATCTTAATTCATCGTGGATTCAAATCAACTTCCCCGCCGAGCCCGCCACTTGTTATAGTTACCACCGGATTTCGATTCTTTTCCTTCTAAAAGGCATAGATTTATTAGACATGGTACACACACCTCCACTGTTCATACTTATGATTCTACAAGGATGAGTACTGAATTGAGTCATCAGAATACCATTATCCCTTCGACTCCCACAACCACTATAGTTAATGGCACCCCTTCGACTACTACAACCACAATGGTTGTAGTACTGGAGGAACCTATCATCACTACTTCTCATCCTATAATGAATGATCAATCTATTGCCACGAACCCATTTGGGTCTCTTGGTCACTCATTGGGCTATAATGTTCAGTCCATCCCTATGGCCTCTAGTCCTTTTTCCTATGGTATGCCAAATTTTACTTCACATTTTGCAAACTCCATCCCAATTGTTGTCCTTAATGCTAGCATTGGACTTGGGGGAAAAAATCCTCCTTATACTCCATTTTCATTTGGTGGCTCTCAGATCCCTGAAACGATTCCTACTATGGGACACATTCCTTCTTTTAACCTTGAGTCTAATCCTCTTTCTTCTAGGTGCAGAAACTAACCTGGCGGACAAGCTTCTACTCAAGTTCTGTCTTGTACCCTCACCTCCTCAGTGTTAATTCTAGTCAACATGTTTGGAATGACGAATCCACCTCTATCCTCCGGATTCACACCTAGAGGAGGTTAGTTTCACACCTTGGGAAACCCCCAACCTGGAGCCACTCTGACTGGGGGAAATTTTTATAACCCCCATCAGAACATTCCTACTGGAATGATGCCCAAGAAAACTATTATGACTTAGTCTAGAGGAGGGTATTACAATACTGGACAGGGCCATGGTGCTTACCAGAACTCTGGATGGATTACAGTTCCCCAAACACAATCTTTCCATGGAGCTTGGGGCCAGATACTGCAACCCCATCTCCATTTTCTGGCCATGCTTAATCTGCCAGTCTTGTCTAAGTTGATGAACGACCCCATGTGTCATGATCCTACATGGCCCCGAGTCCCCACCAAGATTCCTTTGGATATTCCAAAATTTGAGGGTAAGAATGACGAGGATCCCGATGATAACGTCACCACCTGTCACCTATGGTGCTCTTCGAATTCCCTTAATGACGATTCCATTCGGTTAAGATTATTTCAATGCACCCTTATTGGGGTTGCTTCGAAATGGTATATCGTGCTACCTAGGGGGGGCATATGGGACCTTTAGTCAGATGGTGCTAGTATTCCTTAACCACTTCCAATAGTCAGTTTGTTATGATGCTAGCGTAGAACTTCTGTCGATTTTTTTCCAGAACACCGCCACTCATATATCGGATCACATCCAGGAGTGACGTAGATGGAAGAGGTTGATTAAAACTTGCATACCGCAAAAATTTCTTTTAGAGTGGTTCCTTAACTCTTTGTTGCCTCCTATCTCGAAGGATGTTACTACATCTGGGGTTACATCTGAGAAAGAAGAAATTTTCAAATCCCAACAGTTAGATCTTATATATGCTTAGTCTGGGATGTTATACCACATTCTTCTGGACACACTGAGGTCAACCTATGACCCTAAACAAAAGCCTGGACCTCATGCCGATGGAATTGTAGGCTCCACCAATGTGAAATTTGCAGACTTGGTGACAAGCCATTTGAAAGAGTTGTCTCTAAACCAGTCTGTAAGAGGGACAACTTCATCTGTGTCTTCCAATCCCACTCAATCAGTGGATGTACATTCTGTGAAATCGTCGACCAACCCAAATGGTAACCAACAACCAGGTGAGGATAAGAAGAAAGGATGTAATAATAATAATAAGGGTGAGGATAATATTAATAAACCCAAGGACAATGGTAATAATGAGAAGATGAATAATAATGATGGAGAGGGAAAGAAAGAAAGGAGTAAGGTGAAATTTCCTTATAATCTTTGTATAGACAATCATATTACTCATTTATGACCCAAACTTGCAGAAGTTGCGAGGCTCTTATCTCTACCACCCACTGTGTTGATGAATCCTTTCCCACATAACCAACACATGGCCCCAAGCTCCTCAAATTCCAGAAATGTGACCTGGGGAGTCAAAACCCACCATCACAAGATGGTGACCGTTTGTGTATCAATATGGTCAATTCTCAAGTTAATGTAGCCACCCGGTCTCACAATTACAGTTCCTCACAAACTGTACCTGTTTTAGAATCTCCTTCTCCTCCTCTTGAGATGCATTTATAGATCTAAAAACTAGAGCCACTTCCTCGTATTTTGAAAGGAGTACTCAAGCACTCTACCCACAATGCAAATGCTAGAGATGCCCAAAATTGCTCTATTATTGAGAACTTGGGTCAAACCCCTTGTGATATGTCGGCTCTGGAGGTACTCTAGACGTGTCCTTCACAGAGGAATGTCTTTCTATATGAATTAGGATTTCTAGACCCCAATGGCTCTTAATTTATCAAGTTTGATGTCACATATCTGAAGCCTCGCTTTCCTTACCATGTGGCATTCCAAATCCGCGTGAGGTACTCAAAGTATACCATAAAACGTGTAGTTGTTGATGAATACACGACTACATGTGTGATGTCGTTGATATGTTGGAAAGCTCTCAGCTCTTTGAATCTTTCTCAATCGCTCACCATGTTTACTTATTTTGATGATGGTTCCTTCTCTTATAACCCTATAATTTATAGGATCAACTGGTGACTGAAATGTTATCTCTTTAAGTGTTTTTGTTTGTCAAATGATTGTCCATTCTGCAAATAATTTGAGAAAAGAAAAGAAAAAGAAAAAGAATAAAAGAGGGCATAAAATAAATTCAATAGATCCCCATGCAATAACAATGATTTGGTCCATACCATTCAAGCATGGCCAAGTTCTTTTAAATTTATGTTGATAGGAGTAGTGAATAAGCTTGGCTAAACTATTTAATCTTAGCCAAGTGATCTAGGTTAGTTAGTGAATAAATTTGACCAAACTGCCTAATCTTGGTCAGATAACCCCAGGATAGAGTAATTTCTTAGTACAACAGTTTAATCTGGACTAATTTTCATAGGTAATTAGGTTAGAGCATAGGGTAGTTTTCTTTATCTCAATAAAAGAAGCATGATGATCAATGTTGAACCATATCTTTGATGTTTAAAAGGTTTGATGTCTAACCCCTTGGTGACAAAAACATGGAAAATCTTGGGAAAACCCACAATAAGCACTAATCCTATGTTTTTCGGAGCTCATATGCCTTCACGCTCACAGTTAAGCACAACACATAGATGAACAGTCGAAGAGTGGGTGCCCAGATCTACGGTTGACAGGTCTTTCCAGACCCCCCCGACCATTCTACCTT
>SNQJ01S0207538.1:2759-16188 GCA_010110895.2 Picea sitchensis
AAAGGAAAAATGGTAACCCTATGTGGCAGGATTACCCAGATAGCTATGAGTACCCATGGAGCTTTGACAGAGGAAGAATTCGAAGTTATTAAATTTATTGAAGACCATGCCCCATTTCCAGCTTTATTAGGCAAGATCTGGATTGAAAAAGACCAGATCCAGAGAAAAGAAAAAAAGGAAGCCCTAAAACAGAAGAAGCAAGAACTCATGGAATTTATGACTAAAAGGATCACCTACTTGATGGAAGAACATGATAATATATCTAAGCTATTGAACACCAGGGACTTGGATGTCGAAGCTATAAGAGCATTAGAGGAACCACAGAAGAACGAAATACCTAATCCATATGATGAAGGAGTATTACCCTTGGATCTGAAGAAAGAATCTTAGAATCACAAAGTGACTATGTCAAGAGAAGATAAGGATCAAAATGGAAAAAGGATGACCGAGACGAAGGTCACTGGGAAGAAGGCTAGGAATCTAAGTAAGAAGAGAGCCAAGATTGAAAAATTACAGAAGATTCCAGGAAACTTCGCAGAAGGAAAAATCACAGGAATTGAGCTTCGTTGGGATATCAGAATAGCGACATACGACACTTAGTCATGGCGAAGCAATATAGTCATTGGACTGATATACCCATTCGACTTCAACCCCGAATGGACAGAAAAGCATTAAAGGATCACCACCAGACCGTTGGACCACACCATAACGGATGGATCAACGTTCATGGAAGCTTCATACCCGTTGCAAGAAGACCGTTGACAAATTTCCTATTTAGCTCGTCGCGTTGTGCCCGAAGAACACTTTTTCCAACTGAAAAATCAAAGCCCGCAAAACTAGTGATTGTCTACAGTGATCATTGCAAGTGGATTGTTCATCCTAGTGCAGTATTTTGAGATCATCGAGACCCTAATTATCTTTCTCGAGTGCGTATGTCCGACAAGCTCACCGCACTTGAGGAATCCATCACAGAGGTCCTTCTCGATTTAATGACTGAGAGAGCCATGTCGGAAAGAAGAATATCCACCGGAGTCCAAGCATCATCGACGGGAGGAGTGAAATCCTCCCCGTCGACTGCTCGAGCAGGAACATCTCGAGCCGGCGCAGAAAGAAGAACCAAGCATAAGGACGACATAGCCAACGCGAAGTTAGTGCCATCCATCCTACCAGCTTACATACCCCCTCTGAGCGGTGAGATTAACAGGGACAGTGTCCCTAGAGAATTTGAATACACCATAGTCACTGCATATCTATCGAAAGGAGTACGCACCTACCATGCAAATCAAGACAAGGTTACAGCGTTGAAGTTTTGCGACTTCAACCTGGGGGACCGTAAAGCTTACAGCATGCTCGCCCTGTATAAATACTTGACGAGAACTAAGGGAAAGAATTCGAAGCTCATCCCTCGGCAATGGACAAAGAACCTCGCACAGTCTACTTTGCTCAACATTATGAAAATATCGCACTTCGGCAGACACCGGGAGGTGAATGGTTGTGTAAAATTGTTGCTAGAAAGTTACCACGGAGGATACCTGTGGTTAGACCGTCGCATAACTGTTGATCTGGTGTTGATCAATAGGATCATCGGTCTTAGCATGCAAGGCCCTGATCCCCATGAGTACTATCATGGAAAGACCGCAAACCGCGCTCTTGCGCAGAAGATCAAAGAAGCCTATGGTGATGTTGAGAAAGGCGCGAGAGGCTACAAGGTAGATTCTATTGAAAGTGGCGCAGTGCATCTCGCATGCCAACTGATCGCAGGGAAGTTGGTACGCAAGAATCGACCAACATAAATCTGCCTTTATAGTTGACCTCGTAGGAAAGTGTGCAGAGGGACTACAGATGAACTGAGTGAAGTACCTGGTGAATCAACTGTAGATTGACTGCAGAGAAGCCCAAGATCAGGGGCATGAATTCCATTTTAGCTGGCCCCTGATACTGATCGTGTTTGTTGCATGGGAGATACCGGAAGGCGCAACCTTCCCGGACCTTGACCCCTTTGAGCCACTAGCCGCAAAGTTCAGTACATTATGGTACTCGAACGACATGAGAAAGAAATGGAAATCGAATGTCATTTTCCACGCGTACTATAACCAATTGAAAGCAGCCATAAGAAGTGAACCTCGCATAACCCCGAACACTTTACAAAGATTTCGACCTCTGATAAAGTTCAACGCGGACTGCCACTTTATATACCTAACCCCACACGCTGATGAGCACCAGGAGCAACTTCAATCCTATTATAAGCTGACAGAAGAAGACCTGGAAGAGATCTCCAGGGAATGGTTGACGGACCTCCTTGTTTCAGCAGACCCTGCAGAAATGTCTGACATCGACAGCCTCAGAACTACGCAGGATACACCTGGGCCCAGTAAGACAAAGAAAGAAAAGACGACGAAGAAGACTGAAGAAGTTCAGGATGTTGACAGCCTATCTATAAGGATGGCTTCCATTACACTAGATGAAGAAGGTGATGGCGAAGAAGGTATAGAAACTGAACAACAGAAAGTCGAAGTACCACCGCCTAGGGAAAAAGAAGACTCATCGAAGAAAAGGAAGGTCTCACCTCTGAAATCTTCCTCCAGAAAGAAACCAATAACCCCTGTAACCAAGATGCGAACTACCCTCACGTTTGATGACTTTGAATTCATTGTTGCAGCGGTCAATGACGCTTCAAAGGAAATCATAGAGAAGCAGGAGGTGAATCAAGAACAAATGTATAGCCAAATTGAGATTGCGCTCCAAGGAGTAAAACAAACACTCCAGTCTAGCCAAGCAATCTCTATTGCACCTCTGCCAGAAGGAACAATAGAAGTGGGAGATGAATCAGTTCAGTTGCGCAAGATTGTTGATATAGTCAAAGTACGCCTTCAACATGCTCTCGAAGAAAAAGCGCAAGCCACCCAGGCCCTAAAGAAAGCACAGGAGGAAATTATTGAACAATGCCAATCCATGCAACAAGAGAAGAATGCTCTCCAAGAAAAATTTGAAGAAGACAGAGCGAAGATCCAAAAAGAGAAAGAGCAGTTGCTCACAAAGCAGATAGGAATTGAAGAAGTAGTCAACATAGCATTTCACTCTGTGACTGGCTTAGAGCAGAAGGTCGAAGAGCCCATAGAATGATAAGTGATGAAGTCGGCTGAAGTTAGTCAACAACTTCAACAAAGGTTCGTGGAATTAGAGCTTTAGACCATCCCACAGACTCCACAAAAAGTGTGTGACCAACGAGAATTGAATGCTCAGAGTGTAGTCGAGAGGATTAAAACACTTGTTGTAGAATGTAAATAGCTAAGTAGCAGAAGCGCGCAGATATATGAACAACTATCTGAAGACTCAGAGTTGAAGAAACTGGAGTCCCAACTCCAGGAAGAAAAGAAGCACGCAGATACAGTATAGGCGTAGCTCAAGCTCCTATCACCCATCGAGAGGATGAAGAGATCCCAGGAACAGTGCACTGCCCAACAACTTGTTCTTACCACGCAAAACAGATTGATGGAAGTCACCCAGAAACTCCAACCGAGCCAGGAGGCGGCCTACCTATTGTTTGAAGAAATTGAAGGCCAAGGAACACTACTAGAACAAGTAGTTGTCACAGTCGAGCAGCAACTGGAAGGACCTATCAGCGAAGCAGTTGTTCAGGAATTCGATGAGCAAGAAGTAGTAGCACAGAGACAAGTCGAAGCAACTCGAGCCAAGCTCGAGATCTTTGAGGCAAAGTTACCCAGACCTGAGTGACTCGGGATAAGTCACAGGTGAGTGTTGGGGGCCTATTGGTCCTTGACCAAGTTTTGAAGAACACTTGGTCATATTTGACCATTTTTGGGACTTTGACAGCTTGTCAAAGATGGAGCGCAACACGAAGCGGAAATCATGGAAGTTAGACCCCTGTTTGGGTCCTTTTTGGGTTTTTGGGGATAATGTAATGGGAAAGGGATGTTGGCCCGTGGGTTTACCCACGCTTAGGCCCACTTTTGTAATGTATAAATAGATGTCTAGACGAAGTAAGTAAGGGGACAATAGCCCATCCATGTGATGTAAGCTAAGTGCTAGTAGTGTTATGTGCATGACTGTAGCAGGGTTATAGAGCTAAGTGGAAGTTATTATAGAGATTATAGAAGGCTTTGTGCTACAACGCAAGTAGGAAGGATCTAGCGAACCATGCATATCTTATGTCCTGTGCGCAGAAGGGTTTTTGGTGACTCTGTGTAGTAACCTGATTAACTGAAGCTAATAAAGAAGAAGGCTTTGTGGACGTAGCCCCAGGGTGGGGGTGAACCACGGTAAATCTGTGTGTTGTGCTATGTGCCTCGACCTGATGGGTTTGTCTCTTCCTTTGCTAAGTGCTTTGATGTGTTTAGATAGATCCATTTATGCTTTGTTCTTCTGAGATATGAATGAATGTTAGATCTTGTATGTAAGATGCTTAGTCCTTGATCTGTCGAATCTAATCTATCTTGTTGTGGCTAAGTGTTGAATTATCTTATATCTAAGTACATATTGCGATGCTCTGTGCTATCTGCGAAGTATCATAAGGGTTGAATATTGATGAATAATCTATGCTAGGTGATTGTTAAGTGTTATAATCACAAATCTGTGTCCCAGCTAAGGTTGCAGACACCTGAGTCTTGCAACCACCCTTGCCCCTACCTCGGGTGAGACTTCATATGCTTCGTAGGTGTTGCCGAAAGAGTCGGTAGTTGGGGTTTTGTTGGTGCGTTGTTGTAGCGTTGAACCCTGGGTCTGCCCCTATGCCAACAGAGACTTTAAAAGGCGAACTACAACAAGCTCAAGCTTATGCAAAAACCTTGATGTCAATGAGACAGGAACTGACATGCCAAGTGCAACAACTCACCACGGAGCTACAGAGAGCTTATGCAGAAGTTCAGCAAGTCCCTGCTTTACACACTGAAATGGACGGACTAAGGTAGGAGTTACATTAGGCAAGGTACTTCAATAATGCTAAATTATTAGTTTAGTCAAGAATTGCAGATATTGTTTTTGTGTCACCTATTGACTAGGAGGGAATTAAGTTTATTGTAATATATGCACAAGATTTTTGTGCGGGTACTTCTATCCCTGAGGCTATCCCAGTACTTATTTTACTGGAATCTTATGATATCCTCATTTATTAAAGAAAATTGGCGGACCCACGAAGCTGTAGTTCAAATTTTTTTATCCATATTGTTCTATATTTCTGCCTATGCATGCACCCAGATGTACCTGGGTCCTGAACACACCATATCTCATGCCACATAACTTTTTGAAAACATGAAATTTTTGTTGAAATAAGCTTGTGATATTGTGTCGTGTTGACAGTTCAAGGGAATCTCACTGTTGTATGTTTTTTAATGAAAGAAATGCATTTGAATATGAGAAGGCGACAAACAACGAATAGATGCATCAGATGCAGGCAATGGAAATTTTGCACATAGAACAATAAAATTATGCAGGCGTGAAATCCCTTTTGTGTTTTCCCTGTATGACATCATCCGAGGATTTCAACTAATGACATATGCAGGGAAATAATATTTGTGTGCAAAAAGGATTTATCATGTAAAACTGGACTCCATTACAGTAAGTGACATCGGTATTCTACTTCCTTACATCCCTCATACTTTTTCTTCTATCATATTTTTTCTTCTTCTTATAGATCCAAGTTGCAGCAAGATTGTAAAAGATCAATATACATGCTTTGAATGTAAAAATGAAAAAATAAAATATCTAAGATTCCATCGCCGCTCTTTGGAATGCATTGCAACCAACAATCAGAACTGCAACAAAACAAAGGGAAATGTTCTTTTGTATCATTTATATCCAATTTAGCAAGGTATCAAAGCAATAGGAAATGGCTTGGGACTTTATCCAGTTCAACACTGTATCAAAAATTGGAAATGGTTTGGGACTTAATTCAATAGGTGTCGAAGCAATAGAAAATGGCTTGGGACTAATAGCTAGATAGTTGGCTAACGCTAGATTTGAGCAATTAAATGATCACACAACAAATTATAAGATGGAGGTGCTATTGTTATAATTGATTTGGAAATTACCTTCAAGACAAAGACACTTATGTTGTGCATTCGATGTTGAAACTCGCAGTTGTGCCCGTGTTCTTCCACCCCAATCAGATTCATGAATGGTGTGACACAGAAATGCTAGTTTTTGACAGGAATTAAAAAAGTGTAATCCATGCACTAACATTTTTTACAAATAACGTGTTTGAAAAAACACATGTCCAAGCATTAACTACAGACGTTCTAAGGTTCTCACATTATTTCACAAGATAGTAATTTAGAGCTAGATACAAGTAATCAATGATATTATGGAATCTGTTTTACATGTTACAATTAGTATTTATAGATTCAATTAGTATTTATAGATTCAATGGTGATTTGTTTTGATTCCAACATTATTTTAAATTATTTCCATTTTGGTGTTGAGTTTTGGCATATCTGTGCTCAGTTCATGAATGATAGTCACATTATTTCACAAGATAGTAATTTAGAGCTAGATATAAGTAATCAATGATATTATAGAATTGGTTTTACATATTACAATTAGTATTTGTAGATTTAATGGTGATTTGTTCTAATTCCAACATTTTTTTAAACTATTTCCATTTTGGTGTTGAGTTTTGGCATACCTAGGCTCAGTTCATGAATGATAATTTAAAATATCTTAATTATTAAATTTTTGTGTTATGTTATTGTGAAATTTTGAGAAGTTCCTTAAACTTGATTATTAAAATTTGAAGTTATGTTATTATGAAATTTTGTTTGAAATGATATGACATTTTTTAAAAATTAATTAAAAAAAACAACTGTGCATTCTATATTAACGCTCTTATTACATGTATCTTTTAGCTACCCTTATCTTTGTTGATAGAAAGAGCCAAAGTAACAATCCAAGCCAAAACTTTTAAGGGCTTTCTTTAAATAGAAAATAAAACTTCTTCCATGGATTTTTTTAATAAGAGAGATCTATTAAAGATAATATAGTGGATTAGTTAAATAAGCAATGGATCATTTAAAATTGTAAAAGTTAGTCAAATCGAAAAACAAAATAAGTATAATTTTATCTAATTGAAGGGAATTTGCATTTTCCATAAAAAATTCTCATTTATCTATTTATGGATAATCCAAAAACTTAAAAAAAATTATTAAAACATTTTACTTATTAAGTGAGCTCAATGACTACACTTGCCCTATCTAATGTGTGTCATTATTTCAACTAAACACACATGATGATAATTTCAAAAAAAAATAAAAAATTATATAATAAAATGGTGATTTGGTATGCCCACCTATTTTTTTTTTTTTAACCATGGGAACAGCAACCTCCCAAGAGTATATCCAACAGCCCGCAAGCCAGATATACCAATAACTACTTGTGACTCAGCAGGGGCCGAGACATCCGGAGGCCCCACCGGAGTGAAACCTCTATCCCAGGGGTCGTCTACCCTTCCAGCCTTGTCACAAGGGACCAATATGAGCATCCCTACNGCCGGTTTTGAACTTGTGACCTCCCCGGAAATAACACATGTTCTTAACCATTAGGCCCACCTATTTATAAATGAAGAAACAATAACAATCAGGTCAATATAAAATGAGAATGCATGAATATCTAGCATGCACATTTGTCTGCAAGGACTTTGAACTTACCCACAAGAGTGACTAGATCTACGGTGGTGAGTCCTTTCTCTGGAAATTTCTGTTTCTGCACGCTGACAGAGTCTAACGGTGGCGGGAAATTACTGGCAACGTCCGAGGAGGACGAAACCAATCCGTCTCTTCTTCCACTTGGCACGGCCCAGTTCGGTCCCTTAGCCTGTATATCGGGACTAGTCAAATCAGTACTCTTGGCATCATAACAAAACAATATACAAAGAAGTGCAAACACAAATGTCATACTCACCAGTACCACTGCATCACGTGCTGCAATGGCCAGTATATCAGCACATGAAACAACTCCTGGGCATTCTGCTTCAAGTTTTGTCTTGGCGTCGTCAATGACTTGGAATCCACTCAAGCAAAGATTTGGAGGTGCACTTCTCTCGGCAGATGGGCTGCTGATCAGTACCGATCCATCGCAACCCTGCAACGGGATGAAGGAGAAAAAGCAGAAGCAATCGTCTTCAGTAATCAGTCCGGGAAGTAAAGGTTGGATTAAGAAGAATAGTTCACGTGAATTTACCTCAACAAAGCAGTCGTGGAAGTGAAGCCTGAGAAGTCCGGGAGCAAGCCCTACGTCGGCCTTCACATGGTCTTGGTCTCGGACAGGTCTTGGAATAGAAACCAACTTTGGTTCCCTGAGCTTCCACTCTCACACAAACGGACAGGTTTGATAGGTTTGATGCATTTACATGTTCTATATACCCCAAAGCTGGAGGAAAAACGTGTTTCAGTCAAAGTCTGAGGCCGCCAGAGGGAGTCAAAATTCTCTGTACCAAGACGACGAAGCAGGGGTTGGTGATATCCAACTTGTCATCCACTTTAAAATGGACGTGCTCTCATATCTTGTTTTCCTAGAACTTTCGCTCGTATGGTTTCTTCTTTGGCTTTTAAATTTTATATAAAATCAGTAAAAGATTTCATGTATAAATAAAGCTATTGAAGTCATCCATTGAGATCATTTCATCCAAGTAAATTTATGCTCCTAGAATACCACCAAAGTCTTCTCGAGAGATCCTTATCCTCTTGCTTCATTATTCTAGTTTTTTACATTTTTTTTCTACGCAAGGTTGGAGTTTGGAGCACACCTAAGAAGCAAAGAAGATGTTGTGGAGACCACTTGTCTTCATCAAATCATTCTACCATGTATTATATACATTTATCCTTCTCTATTGGATCAATTTAATGTTCATTCATTTATCTCCTTACTCATGATGATTGACTTTTTCTTTTGTATAGTTGGTTTTGTATAGTTGGTTATTGTACTTCATGTGAAATAAGTTTTTATTTGCATGAGCATTATTATGGTTTTCAATTCTAGTTTAATTTTTGTTTTGGTTATTGTTTGATTCACAATTGTTAAATAAGGTTGCATGGCAACGTATACCTGTAGATATAATAAAATAATAGATGTAGTAGCTTTTGACATTGTTTTGCGGCGAGTACGATTCTACCGATTTTGGCTAAATATAAAGAATTGTGTAACATGTAATATCGTATTCTGAAATTGCGTAACCCATAGACCCTCGCAACTATAAACCAGTATAAATTCATGGGGTAAACTAAATGGCAAAAGGAAAAACAAAAATAACCTGGACTCCTAGAATTGGAGATTCAAAACCTGGAGTCTTAGAACCCTCGTGTTGTCTAAGAGCCTAGGAGGGAGCTCTTAAGAATGAATGCAAAAAACATTGTAAGATCCTATGCAATACAACTACAATTTTAGTGGACAACTTCCATAAACCAGGCCTTGTTGTACAACAAAATTGAAGAATCTGTCCTTTCATCTTATTTCTACTCATTTTAGCTTTCGAATGGGATATTTCCCAATAAATAGAATACGTGCTCCCATTGTTCACTTAGTACTTGATACACAACAAATTATTCAAGCAGATGAAGCTTGAAACTATTTGCTTAGTGAAATCTATAATTGACAATATGTCTCACTTCCATGTATATGTTGTGCATCTAAAAACATCAAGACATTAATATGGGCAGCTAAAGTATGTCACCAAATTGCATCTTTGATTTCTCGTGCATTCCCCCTTGTTTTTCCAATCCTTTTATAGGCTACTTCTTTCGGACCATGTTATATGTAGGCACACTCAGGTAAATCATGGTATTATTAAAATCATCCAGAAGAGGGTTGTAACCATATTTTGTCCTTGTCTTGGGTGGAAGACCAAACTCTTCCATAAAATCAGCGGTATCAAGCTACAATCAGCAACAATTTATGGGACATTATCACAGTTGCAAATAAATCCAGAGAAGTGAAAGAGATTGCATCTTGAATTGCACCAAGAAGTCAAAGATCCAAGATGACAACAAGAAAAACGCATTTAGACAATATGATAAGGGCGTTAACTTACAATTGTTGACCACCATTTCTTTATTGGTTTGAGAGTTTTATCATCTATCAATTCACTGCCAACTTCTACACAATAGTGATCAATGTGTTCCAAGATCAAAAATTTTGTTGGAAAAAAAATGTTTGCATCTCCCTATTGCACATAAATGTTAGATTGCACTTGTATAAGAAAGCGTAATAAACAATTTATACACTTAAATGAATACTTGAAATATGAAAATCATTGTACAAGGAAAGGCTAGAAATAGCTCAAGCATGTGGAGTATGTAAGCTTGCATGAAATGCTTTAATATATGCACAGACACACAAGCTTATTGAATTCACCAGTAATTTGTTCATAGCAGCCACAAAGGATGCTCAAGTGGCAGTCGAACCATCATTCCTAGATTTAGGGACAAAGCCTCCCGAGGTTTCTAAATGAGGCCTCACCATTATTCCAGATTCAAATGACATTTGGACATATAGGTGGTAGGTGCAGAGTAACTACATAACTTTTGGCACTAAAGAGAAAAAAGTTACACAAGCCCAGTAAGAGATATTCATACATCCTATCACACACTGCCCAGTAAATTGTAAATCATTAAAGGTGTTTGGCTCTATTGAATTGTAACTTACATTTAATGTAATTCAAAAGGTTATTCTTTCAAAACCCAGATGCAAAGACAACGGATGCAGAGAATGAAGCAGAAAAGATGCAGAGAAACAAGTTATCTAGTTTCTACCAATATATACAATAATTTATTCAGTGCATCTTTAACATAAATTATTTAATTTGTATGTCGAGATTATAGAAATGTTGCAAGGTTTGGTCAATGATGTCACCCATATCATATCTGTAAGTAAATCCCGGATCTAATAGTTTCTTGGATGACATGGTTATAGCACCACCATCAAACTCTGCACTCTCCAACCTGTACACAAGAAAATATACTCACAAAAATCATAACTGACTCATGCATAATGGTGGCCTTGAAAATAAAAGATGAGAGCAAGGGACTACTTACTGGATGGCTATCTTGGACTCTGGACAACGCTTACTAATGAAATATGTGAGCTCTACTAAAGTGGTGCTATGGGCAGAGCAAATGTATATTTCTCCCACGACAGAGAGTTCCATCAAAAACAAGTGAGCTCTACACACATCTTCAATATGAACAAAGGATGTCACAATAGACTTCAATATTCTTTGACACTGTGTGTTTCCTGCAATTCAACCATGGTTTCGGGTCATTGATATGATTTTATTTGAATTAAAAATATGCAGAGAGTTAAAGATAAAAAAAATCAACCATGATTTTGGGTCATTGACATGATTTTATTTGAATTGAAAATATGCAGAGACTTAAAGATTAAAAAAAAGACATTGCATTAGGAAAAGAAAACCACATAGTTGTGTTTTCTATTAAATAAAACATGATGGTGGAAAAAATTTAATTGTCATGGCTTCTCAATAACAAAGAAATGATGTGCCCGCACCGATGTAAACGGATTGGCAAGTGCCATGTAAATGGAAGGAAATTTGTAAAGAGGTCTCATGTTCGATTCTCACCCGGATTTACTCGTGCACCATTCTTGCGGGCTGGGTGGTTGCACCTGGGGTTATAGTGGTAGTCGACGGGTATCAACCCCATGTCACGCGAGTACGAGAACCACCCGTTGTCGATTCCCCCAGTACAATAAATAAATAAAAAAATAAAAAATAACAAAGAAATGGTGTAAAGTTTGTTAAACCTGTGATGGGGGGACATGGTTACATCCACGCTAGAGAGAACTCCCGTTGTTATCCAAAGACCCGCTACTGTCACTGGCACAATAATCACCACTTCCATTTTGTTTTCTTTAGCAAACTACATGGCAGCTTGGTCTACGAGGGTTTTTGACACATAATACATCTGCATGCATGCAATCAATGAAAGCGGTAAAATTTTCTGCATTGTCTAATTTAAAGCATAAACTCCTGCAATAAACTTACCCAAATGTGGGGTTTATTTTGTCTAATGAAATCTACTGAGCTCCAGCACGATTCATCGATGATTTCCACTGGTTTCTCTGGAAAAGAAGCAGCACTTGCAGATGAAGTGTAAACCACACGCCTTACACTTTGGGTCATTGCACGAGACTTGAGAACATTCAGATTTCCTCTCATGACAGCTTCAATGACTTCTTTCTATACAACAATTTGATTCATATCAATCTTGTTGTGCTAAAAAAAGGGGTAAATTTCTTCTTTATTGTTTCACTTACCTCTGGATCTTGGGAACCAAAATCTGTGGGAGTTGCAACATGAAAGATGATGTGGCAGCCATGGATGGAAGATTCAAAGCTCCCTTCCTCGCAGAGATCTGCTCTAAAAAGACGAAGCCTCTCTTGGGCTCCTGGGAGTGAGAGAAGGAAAGAATTATTTGATGGGTTCCCTGGATCTCTGAGAGTGGCGTAGCTATATTGGTTTTGCATATTCTAGAAATGATTTTGGGCAACTGCTTTGATCTCCCTTTTAGCTAGGGTACCTTGGTGGGGCACTGCATGCAGATCTTGGTGGAAGCTGTCGGGATTGGGAGCTGGGAGAATGGGAGTTGGAGCTTGATAGATAGGAGTTGGCGAGAGAGAAGAAAGCACCTCAATCGTATTCACTCGCAGATGCCAGAGCTTGCATGTTGTATATACCTTAAGCGTTACCACCTTACATTCCTTTGCTTGCATGTTTCAGATACCTTAAGCATTGTCACTTTACCTGTATGAATCGTATTCCATATGCAGCACTAAAAAATGTAGATTAAATGTTAGTGAATGAGAGTTTTCATTTTCTAATGTTAGTTGTCTTCACGACAATAAGACATCTACATTTCTATCCAATAAGAAATCAAGAATAGTTTCTATAAATAATTTAAAATAAGATGGTTTTGTTAAAACTTTGGTTAAACTGCTAATATTGAAATAAGTCAAAAAAAACTAATACTGAGTCAACACATATCGATTGCTATATACATGCCTTTGACAGGGATAATAAGAAGTTTTGGTTTTCAATTCAAGTTTAATTTTCATTTTAGTTATTGCTTGATTCACAATTGTTAAATAAGAAGTTTTGCTCACCTTGTGACAAAAACCCACCAACAAATTATTTAAAAAAAATATTTAAAAAATTTAAGATAAAATAGTTTAGGATGCATATTTTAAGAGTTATATATATATATATATATATTAACTTACTTGATCCATAACTTCTTATATATATATATACTAACTTACTTGATCCATAACTTCTTTGCTCATCCTTTTAACAAAAACCCATTATATTTTGTTAATTTTAAATCATTTATAGAAAAGAAATACATTAAAAATTTAAGATGTATGATTTTGGGTTATATACTAATATGAAAATTAATATTTCACAAAT
>SNQJ01S0207539.1:0-12967 GCA_010110895.2 Picea sitchensis
ACATCTTGAATATATTGTGATCTCCATGTGTTGATGAATCTTGTATGCACTTAATAACTCAATAAATCAGTAGTAGTTAGTGATTCCAAGAAAGAATTTGGCTTGGGATCATTACAGAACCAAATCCAAAATGTGATTTATTCATCAAAGAACCATATTCAACAACCATTGCTTTCTCCAATTTTGGCTTTCCTTTAGCCTTTGCATAAGTGGAAGGATCATCTATGTCTAACACTTCACCATAAGAGAAAATTCTGATCTATGCATGTGAGTGTTGGATAAAATACCAACATCAGAACTTACAGATTCAAGTGTTTTCCATGCCCAAATAGGAAGAGAGTTAGTAGTACAGTGAACAACAGTAGAATCTTTGGAAGGTATAGGTGAATCACTAGAATCAATAGTAGCAACAAAACATAGTACCTCTACATCACTTGAAGTATTTACAAAGACATGATCAACTAAATACTTAGGTGTTACACATTATTTTGGTCATCCTGATGATGATTCTACAAGCATGTGTTCAGGCTCTCAAAAGGATCTTTTGCATGAGAAAAATAACTGATTTCCTCCTCTACAAAATTGGTTTTTAGAAGGACGTCGTAGGCTGCATGTAGTACACAGTGCAAAAATCCCTAATTTCCGCAGGCTGCTCTATACATGGCTCGCAGGGTTTCTGCAGGCTACTATATAGGCAGGGTGCGGTGGTGTTTGAAATCTAAAGAAAGAAAGAAGTTCACGAAGGTTCTAGAAGGGGATATTCTAGAATGTGAGGTGGAATTCGTATGGTTTGGATCCGACTGGCTTCTCTAATTTGGTGGGATCATCCTCATCCCTTTAACCACTTCTCCTTCTCCTATATAATGATGGGTTTCTCATGGAAAAGGTTACACAAGATTAAGCAAGTAATTGATGAAAGAATAGGCTGAATATTGTGTGAGGAATCCTGTTTCAATTGATGCTTGAGGTATCCATTTGTCCATCAAGATTTTGTGGATCATCTTCATGCAAATTTCGGAGCAAGTGTGTGTGTGTGTGTTGGAACGAAGGACCACTAAAAGGGAACTTGCGACATAAAGGCAGTTTGGTTGTATCTTCCACTTTTACTTAATATAATATGGTGGCATGTTTCTTTCCCATAAAATCATTCTCATTTTATTACATGAGTCCTTGATCACATGTTTAAGTTTTCATTGAATATACTATTGTTGCTTTCACTTTGGTTGGTTTGTGTCATTGCAGATCTGATTTCACAAGAGCACCGGAGCAAAGCAGGGACAAAAAATATATAAGGAAGTGATATTCAAAGTTATGTCATTCATTCCTTCTTTGGTAGTAAATTCAATGATTGTAACTTAGGGAAAGAATCATGTCCCGTCTTGTTTTGTTCTAGATCCAGGTGGATCTAGGGAGATTAGTTTATGTCCGCATTCACCGATTTATCCAATAACATAATTGGCGACTCAACTAGGGATACGACTTGCTTGTGGTTTTTTGTTGGCCATTTTCTCTTAGCCTACCTTTTTCACTTTAATTTAGTCTCTGAGTCTATGGGGGATCCATCCAGACTCTCTGGATTTGAAAGTTCACTTAGACTCTATGCCCTTCTTCCAATTTTCTTTTATTTACATGAATTTATGCACTGTACTCACATATAGCATGCATAAAACTTTGATCACTGCACCTGAATGTTTAAACCAGTGTGGAATTGCAGCACCCTACCCATAGTTAGCCTGCGGAAATCCCTAATTTCTGCACTGTACCCTACTGCTGGGTTGAGACACTGTTTGTAATTTTTTTTTTGGATGGGGCCTTCTTGTCTTTTGATACCCAGTTTTCCTTTGATCATCTGGGAGGAACTTTTGATGCCAGTATTTGACTATTCTTTGAGTTTGAGACTTGTTGTTTATTAGTTTTCGGGGATCGAAAACTCTTCTTCATATTTTTTCCAGTTTTACTTCTTGATTTTTATCAACAAGGATATAATCTCTGATTTTTCATCTGAGTGCTTGATTGATTAAAATTATTTCGATTGGATTTGAAGTTATGGATTGATTACATTTCCTGGATTGCTTGTTGATTGGAAATTAATTTTTTCATTTGCATTTAGCGAAACGCTTTCTTCTCATCTTTACTTTTATCTTCATTGAAAGTTTTGATTTGGGTATTCGTTGAGTGTATTGATTTTCTTTGATTACTTGTCCTTTATCCTTCATATCCCTGTTTTGGTTTTGGAAAGGAAGAACTAAATCCATTTATTCTTGTTGAGTAATCAGTCATAAGAAAGTTTTTTGCATTCAAAAAAAAAAATTCGAAGAGAAAAATTGAGAAATTTCATTGTTTATGGTTGTTTTGAAATCGTATTCATTCAAGAAAAAGAATTTACATTTCGTAGCTTACATCATTCTGGAAAAATACCTTCTCCTTACAGTAGATAGATTTCATTGAATGAAAGATTTCATCATTCATATCTATTTGCATATTATTGGGTCAAGGTCTCATACAACATTAGTTTCAGTTCCATCTTCCTCTTGCGTAAACAATAGCCTATAAAAACACTACGTAATTATAAAATTTACTTAGTAACTTTTATTTTGTAGGGATATTTTACACCAACATTATCTAGGCTAGCGCTTTGGAATAGGTTGTGAGGCACACTCTCCAAAGCATAAAACACACAATAGCATCTTGTGATAGGGAGTGTTCAAATCCATTGGCAACATTTTGTCCTGGGAATCCCTTCTCACACAAGGGTCAAACCTGAGGTCGCATTGAGACTAGAAGAGTTACTCACCCTGCTTTGTTGGTCTTGGTGTAGAGATTGTGTGTATTATGGGGGTCGCTTGAAAGGTATACCCACAATGATGAGTGGAAGCCTCTCGAGTTGATTTTAGGCTAGATACACTGCCTTTGCGTGTGGATCGGACTGTCGACTATTTCCCCATGCATCACTGTTTTTCTTGGTAACCTTAGTAGCCTATCTTCTTAGGATCCTACACAAGGTGATTGTGGAGGGGCAAGTCTTCACGATACCTGGAATCAATGTTTTCCAAACTCACTCAGGCTCCTTGGAGGGTATACCCACGATTATGTGTGGGAGCTTGCACTAGGGTGTAAGGTCGTTAATCAGGTCATCAGCATAGATTTTCCACCCACTCTATCCTTTCCCCTTCTTGTATTGACTTCGCGACATTGGATTTCATCACCAACTAGTGACTTAGAAATAAGAAGGTTTTGTTTGCTTGGTTTGATTCCTAGATTTTATTAGTGAGTGTTGTTTGTTTCCATAGTTGGCCATAGATGTTTTCAATAAAATATTTGGTTTGGCCAGCATTGACCCTCCACGTCATTCATGTAGGATGCAAGGACTACCTCTGGAAGATCCAGAAGGTTCTCAACCTTTTCCTACTAATACACCAAAGGGCTCTCCTCAACAGAGCGAGGTCCAGAACAGCATAACTTCCCAAGTGGAAAGAACTGACTCTTCATAAAATTTCTGAATTGTTTCCGATTCTCTAGATGCTTTCCGAATACCTCCTGAATGTGAGAGACGTATTCTGCGATTGAATTCATCCAGAGAACTTGTTGCTGAAACTTCTGGAATACCGACCAAACCCCTTATCGGCCCTAAAAATGAGAATCCCTTTTGGAATACTAACATATTTAGAAGCCCACTTTGCACTGTGTGGGACCTTTATGGCTCAGGGGAAGGTGCTGATATACCCGTCATCTATGAACTGCCTGAAACGTCTGTTACCTACGTGATACCTTTAGATCACTTTGCTAGTACAACTAGCTATATCCCCGTTTTTTCAAACACATAGTCAATTGGTCCTAGATCGACTATTTCTCTCCAGATGGCTCATTCTACTATGGTTCCACACGCTATGACTATTCCCATCAGGAATACGATGGTTACCCAAGCTCCCATTGGTACACCACTTTTGTCTAAACCCATCCTGTCAGTTCCTCCTAGGTATAATGCTTTGAATACTTCTATCCCCATTCCTACCCAGGTTCCATTCGGAGCTTCTGGATTTTTCACTCCTCCTAGGTACAATGCTGCTTTCAGTTTCGTTCCGACACCTTCCCAGGTCCTCTCCAGAGGGTATTATCCCCCTTTTATTGGAGGATCTGGCCCAAGTGGCTCCATTCCAATTGGAGGCACCACTCAGTCTTTCACTTTTGGTTATCAGATTCTTGTTGGAGGGAAATCTAACCCTGGGGGGAAAAATCAATTTGGGGATCAAACTCAAATTGGGACACAATCCTCACTTGGAGGACAACCCTCGGTTGGAGGTTATAACCCACCCTATGGACATAACATATCAGGATCACTAGCCCAATATTGGAACCTTCTCATCCAGGGAAATCCACAATCGTCTGGGGGGAAACAACCTCAAGTTAGCTCTTTGATACCCCCTAGTTTGGTCCAGTCATATCTAGGTTCTTCCAATCCCATTTGGGGTTCGAACGTTCATTCTAGTATCCATGATCAAAGGAACATCCCTAATTAGTACAACCCTATGGGCTACATGCCTCCACATCCACGTCTGAATCTGTCAGGACCTTCGCCTTACGCGCATACTGCTTATGGTCCTACTGGTATACCGATGGGAATTCCTTCCCAAAGTCATCAGTACCCTCATGTGAATATACAATTACCCTTTTTAGCCACTCTGGATCTACCTGACTTGTATAGGAACTTGAATGACCTTATCTTACATTTTCCCCATTGGCCCGTTATACCGGCCAAGTTACCATCCGACATTCCCAAATTCGACGGTAAACCAGGAGAAGACCCCAACAACCATTTTATGAGTTTTCACCTTTGGTGTTTGTCCAACTCTTTGATGGACGACTCCATTCAGTTATGACTCTTCCAACGAACTCTCACAGGTTCGGCTACAAAGTGGTATATAGAATTACCATGAGGTTTCTTCAACGAATTCAACACCCTCGCCATGACTTTTCTCACACATTACCAACTGCCAATTTGTTATGAGACAGGAACCGATATTTTGAGTTAAAAAAAAAAAAATTTGGCCACTCATACTTCCAATCACATCCATGAGTGGAGAAGAAGACGATGTTTGATCAAACACGACCTTCCTGATCAGTTATTGGCTAAATGGTTCACCAAATAATTCATGAATAAAATCTCTCATGACATTTCCATGGGTGGAGTTGTCACTGAAGAGTAGGCGATCAGTCGCGCTCAGTACCTAGATCTCATTTATTCACAAATAGATGCTCTTTATGATTTTTTCCCTGATGCTCCACGTCCTTCTACCACTGCTACCTCAACAAACCCAACAACTTATCACGCTACTGACAGTGTGATTGGCACTTTCCATGATGACACTAAATCCATGTCAGCCACTCACACCAATCCTAAATATACTGCTTCTAATGTTCACAATGCTCTGACTCCCACTCCTTCCACCGACAAAACTTCTGAGGTTAACTTCGTTCAATCTACCCCTGCCGACAAAAATAAATCTAAAAAAGGAAAGGGTAGGAATAAGGAGGATAAAAATAATAATCCGCAATCTGAGAAAGCCAAAACACAACCTTATGATGATAAGGATAAGCGTAAACCTCGATATCCTTGCCTTATCTATGGTGATGATCACTACACGAAATATTGTCCAAGACGTGCCGAGGTCACTAAGTTCCTTCAAGGGACCGTGAATCCTCCCACACCCGTCATTTTGTCACAACCTTTCCCTTCTCAACAACAGGCCCAATTGGTCATTCATGACCAACCCTCTCCTTCCACCACTTCGTATGTCCTTATGTGTATTGGTGATTCAAAAAAGAACAACGTTGTTATTGCCACTCGAGCCAAATATTACTCTCCCTCAAAAGAGAAAGTTGATGATATACCACCTTCATTGGTTCAACTGCCTCCTTCAAATTCATCTCCCAACGGTCCTCTTCATCTCGAATGACTGTGTCTCGATACAGTCCTCTGCCCTCCTCCAAATATTGTTGTTTGAAATTCTGCCTTTAATCCTCATGCGCATGCCACTCAAAACTACAATATTGTAGAAGATCTTATGCAATCACCCTCCGCGATGTCATCTCTCAAAGTCCTTCAAAGTTGTCCCGCTCAACGGAAGGCATTGTTAAAGGCCATCGATGGAATTGATCCCATGGATATGAATTTGATAATCTTTGACCTGGAAGATCACATTCCAAGGCTACCTCCTCGGCTAGCATTTCAGATACAAGTTGTCGTAGAGAACAAAAATATCTATAGAACTATTATTGACGAGGGTGCCTCAACTTGTGTCATGTCCGTTACCTATTGGAAATCCATTGACTCTCCTCCCCTCATTGAATCACACAACACACTTAAGGCCTTCAATGGCTCTGGTTTTAAACCCTACGGTGTTCTTCCCTCGTTGTCTATTATGTTGGAAGGAAAATCGGTCAATATAGAGGTCAAGGTATTTGACGAACCTCTTGACTATAACCTATTACTTGGCCGTAGCTGGATTGATTCCATCTGTGCAGTTGTGTCCACACTTTTTTGCGTGTTACGTTTCCCACACCAAGGAAAAGTAGTTACCGTTGACCAACTGGCCTTTTTTAACTCCAATTCTCGTACTAGCAACGTATCATTTATCTCGAAGACACATCCCAGGTATGAGAATATCGATGTGGGTATTCTAAAATATTAAACTTTGATGGGCACATTCCCAATCCCACCACCCAAAATTCCACCTCCTTTTGTCACCTCAATCAACATGATTTCCACCTCTGTTAGTGAAACCCCTGTGTCTTATGACATGTGGATAGTACCTGACCCCGATGACTATCTTCGCTATGGCTAACAAATTCCCTTAATTCCGGTTGAATCCTCTTATCAAGCTATTCAATCACCAACCCCTTCTACTCCCTCTCTTGGTGATTTATCTCCCGATCCTATTCACGTTGTCTTTCCTACGGATGAGATAATCATGTCAGTTATGTCCATGGAAGACACCCCATGGGACGATGGACATCATCATTCCATTGTCTTCCTCGAACAACACACCATAGAGAGTTACCAATGGATTTCGACTCCGCCGATCGTTGTTGTCATTTCCTCGGGTCCCGAGTCAACACACGATGTACTTCATGAAGGGAACCTGAGTAACATTTCACCCACCATTCCTCTTGACATATCCATTAAACCTGGAGTTGTCGAAAATGTTCACATCGGAGCCGCTTGTTCTGATGATGAAGTAGTCACTTATAAAGCTATTTTTCAAGAGTTTCGTGACATTTTCTCTTGGAGCTACAAAGAGATGTCGAGTATTGACCCTGATATCGTTGTACATGAAATTAAGACCTACTTGAACGCTAAACCTGTTCGGTAGAGACTTCACCCAGTGCACCCCCATAAATTCATCGCTATCAAGCTAGAAGTTTAAAAACTTCTCAAGGATGGCTTTATCTATCCTATGGCTTTAATCGATTGGGTATCCAATATAGTTCCAGTAAATAAAAAACAAGGCACGATCTGTGTATGCGTCGATTATAGGGATATCAATAAAGCTTGTCCTAAGGAAAACTTTCCAACCCCCTTCGTTGACCAGATCGACGATGATTGCGTTGGGAGTGAAATATTCTCTTTAATGGACGGTTTCTTTGGCTATAATCAGATTAACATTTTACCCACAGATCAACACAAAACTGCTTTCATTTGTCCTTGGGGTACCTTTTCCTATCGAAAACTACCTTTCAGTTTGAAGAATGCCAGGGTGACTTTTCAACGTGCCATTTCTTATTCTTTTCACGATATCAAGCACATTGTGCAACCGTATCTTGATGATCTACCGATGCATTCCATGTGTCGCCAATATCACCCGGCTCACCTTCGAGCCATTTTCCTTCACTGTCGTTACTATCGTATATGTTTAAACCCACACAAATGTGATTTTTGTGTGGAGTCCGGCTGACTTTTGAGTTTTATTGTGTCACTTCATGGAATTAGTGTGGACCTTTTGAAGGTTGAGGCTATCCTTAATCTACCTCTTCCTTCTACAATACGCCAGCTCCAAAGTTTGCAAGGGAAGGAAATTTTTTTGCATCGTTTCATTCCTAATTACGCTGAGTTAACTCTAGGATTTACTCGACTATTGAAGAAAGGTTCTAAATTCATATGGGACGAGACTGCCAACAAAGCCTTTGAAGCTTTGAAACTTGCCCTAATATGTACACCACTACTTTTCCCACCATATTACAATCGATACTATTTCCTCTACCTCACCACTTCAGACTCTACCATTTCCATGGTTTTAGTCCAAGAAGATGATTCGCACGACAAGCATGTAGTTTATTATTTGAGTCGAAGTCTCATGACTACTGAAGCCAAATATCTACATGTGGAGAAATTGGCCTTGGCAGCTGTTCAAGATGTCCAATGTTTTCGTCACTATATCCTATTACACAAGACCACTATTATTTATGATTGCAACCCTATGTAGCATATCCTTACACACCAATTGCTAGGGGGAAAGTACTCCAAATGGATAGTAATTCTCTAAGAGTTTGAATTAGAGTTTGAATGAGCTAAGTCTAATAAATCTTTGGTATTTTCCAAATTGATAAGTGATCTTCTCTCCGCTGAGACAAAAAATGTGGCAGAGGATTCCTTGCCTGATGAATCCCTTTTTCTGATCAGTTTTGATGATGGTTGGTATGGAGATATTATCATTTATCTCCAGACTCAAACTTTCTGTCCCGACCTCTCTATTACAGATCGTCGTCTCCTACAGTATCAAGCCTGTCAATACATAATTCTCAGTGATACTCTTTATCTCCGTGGTGTTGACTCTATCTTTCGACGTTGTATCACCTTCGATGAGGCTGAGAAAGCTTTGAATGACTGCCACTCTAGAGCATGTGGTGGTCATAAGTCTGGGTATGCCACTGCCCAAAATATCTTACGAGTAGGGTACTTCTGGCCTTTTTTTTCTAAATACTGTATAACTATCGTCCATAAGTGCCATGCTTGTCAAACATACAATAACAAGATAAGATATCACCATGTTCCTTTACACCCTGTAGTTTTCGTTGTTCCTTTCGCAAAATGGGGCATTGATTTCATGACATGTAACCCTCACTCGGTCGGGGGGCATGGATACATCATCGTAGCCATGGATTATTTCACGAAATGGGCCGAGGCGATGCCTACATTCGATAATACCAGAAAAACTGTAGACCTGTTTATATTCAATCATATCATCACTCGATTAAGAATCTGACAAGCTATCATTACTGATCATGGTATCCATTTTCAAAATTTCATGATGTTCGAACTTACCGAAAAGTTGGGTCTTCGAAATGAAAACTCAACCCCCTACTACCCACAGGACAATGGCCAAGTTGAAGAGATAAACACATTTCTTATCACCATGCTTCGATGGATAATAGGAATTCATAAGACAAGTTGGCACACGATGTTGTTTTTAGCATTATGGGCCTATTGTACATCCGTGAAGTCTGCCACAGGATTTACACCTTTTCAATTAGTGTATGTTATCAAAGTTGTCCTGCCAATTGAATGTGAGATACCATCTTTGAAGCTAGCCATTGAACTTCTCCCAAACACCTCTGTCGAGGAAGAACATCTATTATATCTAATGAAATTAGATGAAACCTGTCGTGATGCCACCCTGGTTATTGAAACCTAGAAAAAACACATAAAGTACCAATATGACAAGCATGTCAAGCCACACATTTTATCTGAGGGTGATCTAGTTATCCTCTACGAACAAGATCGTGATTTACTACCGGAAAATTCGAGGGTATGTGGTGAGGTCCTTATATCATCAAACGAGTGTTGGAGAAGGGAGCCTATGAGTTAGTGGATTATGATGGCATTCCTTTGAGTGAACCCAAAAATGGGCTTTACTTGAAGAAGTACTATGCTTAGGTTATCTTTGCATGATTTCTTGTATTCTACGGTATCATACTCTTGTGTGTTACTTTTTTGTGTTTTTTTCGTTATTTGGTTTCGACCCCCAATTACTTACCTTGCGTTGTGCTTGGTTTCCAGATGTCGATGTCTTCGCTAGCCTACATTGGCTTCACCAATGGCGCTAGTCGTCGTACTCAGAACCTAGAATCTTCTGCTTGGGAAATCTATGCACCTACGAACAAATTAATTAGTCTACATGATGTTTGCCTCAGTCGTGCAACTAACAATATCATAGAATATAGTGCAGTCATTGAATTGTTGACCGACACTATTTCACTTGGAATATGTCACCTTGTTGTACGACTTGATTTGTAGCTAGTGGTACTACAGCTAAGTAATGTCTATGCTATCCAAAGTCCTACTTTGTTAAGGGTATATTTATGAATTTGCCTCTTGGAACGTCATTTTGATTATATTGAGTATCAACACATTCCTAGATGTCTAAATACATTAAATGATGAATTAGCTAATTATTTGTTAGATGAACATTTGAGACATTTATAAATCCAATCACATGTTGTATATAAAGAAAATTAAGCCGGTAGAAGCCTCATGCATATATAATGATAAAAGTTCTTATAATTTTTTTTTTTCCAAAGACCAAAATATCAAAATATGAAGCCCATGGCTTCTATAAAATAGCATCACGGATGCCTCTCACGATAACATACAACTTCTCATGCTACCCTACGAAGCAGTCGACTAATAGAACCAGATACGCCCATAGTATGGCACTGATAATGTCTCGAGATCTCATCAATAGAAATGTCCGGGACATCAGCAGTCAATCCCTCTAGGTTCTTTTCGATTTCCTCATAGTCACCAGCATCCCATCCTGTTGCCTGAGCTGCTTCCCCTCGTATCTAGATAGGGGATGTACTTGGAGGCCGATGTGGCCCTATATCTGTGTTGTCAAAAGAATTTTTGATTAGTCCTTAGATTAAAAACATAAAAAACATTTTATATATCAAAATTTACAAAAACATTATAAAACCAAAAATCTACTTCTTACCTAGATCCCCCCACTAAGAATCTGCAGGTAGAACCAAGTTTAGATTTCTTATGAAATCCAAGTCGGCATATGCATAGTCGTCTATCATCAATATATGAGGCCTCAACTAGTCAAAGAATGCATCATTTTATTTGATGATGGGGCCCGCTACGTGCCAAGACATGAGGTCACACCACCTCTTCATCCTTGGATCCCGTGGGGTCGACATGCCCCACTCTACCTGTAAGTGCATATGGGGAACTCTCTCAAGGTAGAAAGACACCAAAATAGATACGTACCTGAACTATTTTAGTTTGTCGTTCCCGCTCTTTGTCAGCTCCTTCTTCATAATTCAAAGAACCACATCCGACCAGTTAAAGACCCAAGGCTCCATGCACTCCACCGCATACTGAAAATAAATTTGGAGCACCATGTGAGGAGATGCACTCCCCACCATATGTGAAATGCTGAAAATAATATTCTAGAGGGGTAAATCCCAGACACCCCTGATGAAAAATTTTCCCTTACATCTCTCGGCCTCGGGATCACAGTATTAGAGAACATACTCACTCATAGGAAGACCACCACCTTTGCCTCCTATCAAAGTCACACGGGACGCATGGCGTGACAACCCTGTCAGGAAATAGATATCCTCAATATCTAGGGACAACGTGTGGGCTCCCACATGGAACACTTGCTGATCCACATCCCACATGTGGACCAATTACTCGAGCAATCTCAGTTTGGATCTCATGCCATGAATCTTGAAGAATTTTAGGAGCCCACATTGCCAAAGGGCATTAATGGTGCCCGGGTCATTCTCAGCGACAATATCATCATCTTCGTGTTCTCTTTCTCTCCACTCCAACATCCCAATGATCAAAACTTGCAGTGGATCCATAAGAAGAAAGTTAGCATCTTGATCCTGCATCCTTGGAAATTTTTCATTGGTTAAAACACATATGAAATTTTGAGTTTTCGCCCACCGTAGGTAGAGTTTACACGCAGTGTGGAATTTCAGCAGGTGAACTAAATCCTTCCTCTGAAAACCATAGGTTTCTGTAGGTCCTGATATACTCCACCTGCGAAAATGCCTACACGCACCTACCGGCCTAAAAAATGACTCACAAACTAATTTTTGACCAGCAAAAATAAAAATCAATCCATGGAAAAGATAAAGGACAAGGAGATTACCTCATTGGCAGAAGCCATTCATTGAATAGTCGCCCGTACCTCCTGCAATCGACAGAGGAAGTTTGAGGAAAATAGAGGTTTTTTGGACAAGTTTTTGGAAAAGTAACAATGAAATGGTAAAAAAGGGTTTTCACCCATATTTATTCACTTTTTACTATTTCTATTGATTTTTTATATTATTTTTATTCATTTTTCCTAAAACCAAATGTCCTAATGGTATTTTGAGTGTTGTATTTTTTCGTAGATGAATGATCTAAGATATTGGACGATGGAATACAAATACTTTTCTTGATTTGTTTTTATATTTGTCACATGTACAAATACTTTTTAGGTTTTTAAGGAAAAACCTCGAGCTCAATGTTTGTTCATTCTCATGCTCGTGAATCAATGAGAATGCAACTAAGTATACTTTTGTCATCTTTTCATACTCGTCATCTTTTCGTAACTCATGGAGTATGCTTTAATCTCTTTTCACGCTCCATAAAAAATGAAAAGATTGCCGAGCGACCTTGTTCTTTTCACGCTCGTAAAAGTATTTGAAGAAAACATTCGATGGGCAGTAGGTTATCACTTTTTCAGTCTCGTCAAACTAATTTACAAAAAGGGAACTGGGAGAGTTATCTTTAAGTGTTTTTCAAACTCTCAAAAAATGAAAACCCCCCGAGTTTTCTATCTTTGGACTCGTTAAACAAACATTGAAAAACCCATATGGGACCAAACCACTCCTTCCTAGGGTTCGTTAAACATACTCTGAGGGACTCATCCGAAGGATGAGCTTACATCAACAAGCATATGTTATCCTCCTC
>SNQJ01S0207540.1:3813-16261 GCA_010110895.2 Picea sitchensis
TTTATTCACTAATCTAACCTAAGGGCTATCTGACCAGGATTAGACAGTCTGGTCAGATTTATTCACTACCTTATCAACATTAAATTTAAAAAGAACTTGGCCATGCTTGAAAGGTATGGCCAAGTTACTGTTATTGCATGGGGATTTCATTTCAATTCTTTTATGCCCTCTTTTCTTTTTCTTCTTTTCTTTTTTCTTTTCTTTTTCCTTTTCTCAAATTATTTGCAGAATGAAAAATCATTTGTCAACGAAAATACTAGAAACAAATACTATCTCAGTCACCAGTTGATCCCCTAATTTTATAGGGTGATAACAGCGGCTCCACCTGGGGATGGTACTTGCCCTGTTAAGTGCCAAGAATCCTGGTTCCTGTCATCCTGAACAAATTGGTCTAGTATTCTTCATTGGTTTTATTCTCAAAAATGGAAAAACAATGATCAGCAGCTTAGGGCCTTCCCTTCGGGCTTCAACCAACTAACGAATGTTCCTCGCTCAGAAAATGCAAGAAAAAATGAAAATTAACACAGTATGTACAGTGGAGGGTGAGCACTCAAAACTTCTACTGAGGTGGGACATAATGTTTCATCATTCTGCCATTCACAGGTGCTCCTGGAAGATCTGACCCATCAACATTGTTTAGAAAAAAGGTAGTGTTTCCTCTTAAGGCTTGGATCGTGTATGGCCCTGTCCACAGATTGTCAAATTTTCCATGTTTCCCTTTGTCTTCGTTCCTGGCATCCCATCTCAACACCAAGTCTCCTAGCTTGAAATCATCCTCCTTGGTTCGTTTGTCAAAGATCTTCTTGATGTTTTCTTGGACGACCTGTGTTTTGTTGAAAACTTCTTCTCTAGTCTGTTGCAGATGGATCATCTGGTTTATCCTTCTTTGTGAGTCATTTGGCTCAGCTTGCACCTCTTGAAGTAACTTCATGACCGGGACTCCTAAAGAAGTGGGGAAAACCGCCTCTATACCATAGACCAGTTGGTATGGTGACATACCAATTGACCTTTTGGTGGTCAGTCTATCTGCCCATAGAGAAAACACCAACTTGTCATGCCATGATTTATTGTTTTCCTGCAGTGTTTTCTTGATGATATTTACCAAAGTTTTGTTTGAAGATTCTACCAACCCATTTCCCTGAGGGTAGTAGGTTGTGGAATGCCCCAAACCAATGTGGTACCGGTTGCATAAATCGATGAGTTTCTTCAACCGAAAGGCGGATGCATTGTCAATTGTAATCTTTCTAGGACAACCAAAACAAGACAAAATATTGTTTTCAAGAAATTTGATAATAACAGAGTCAGTGGCTTGCCTGCTTGGTATTGCCTCGATCCACTTGGTGAAATAATTGGTGGCCGTGAGAATCCACCTATGTTGGCCTGAATAAGGTGGGTGTATATCTCCAATGAAATCGAGCCCCCATTGCTAGAAAGGGGCCTCAACTGAGATTTGTTTCAGAGGTAGAGGAAGGAGCTTCCTTTTGCCTTCAAACAATTGACACTGGTGGCATGTTGTTACCTTCTGATGCACATCAGCGAAAAGGGTGGGTCAATAGAATCCAGCTCTGAGTATTTTGTTGGCTGTGACTTTCCAGTTCAAATGGCCTCCGCATTCTCCTGCATGAAACTCTTGCAACACTTTATCAGCTTCATCCTTCAGTAAACAATTTAACAAAATGCCTGCAAGGTCTTTCCAATAAAAATTTCCTTCTAGAATACAGAATTTCAAAGCCTTCAACTTTAAAAATCTAGTTTTAATCTTAGTCAAACCAGGGGGAGCTTGTAAATTTTTTAAAACAAATATAAGGTCTGCATACCATGGAGAGTTTAGAAATACCTCTCTAATGTTTGGAGTCGCCATCTCGCCCTGTTCATCTGCCACNCTCCAAACATTAGAGAGGTATTTCTAATGTTTGGAGTCGCCATCTCGCCCTGTTCATCTGCCACATCTAGAAAATTAATGTCAAGAGCCTGGAAGTTAGATTCAGCCATTAATTTAGAAAGGCCCTGGCCTTTGATTAATTTTGTGGACTTAATATCTATATCGTATTCTAAAATGACTGTGATCCATTTTCCCCTTCTTCCATCAGGGTTGTCCTGTGTCAATATATCCTTTACTACCACGTTTGGAACATAAGCTATGGTGTGTGAATGGAGAATGTAGACCCTGAAGTCTTTTATGGATTTTACCAAAGCAAAAGCTTGCTTCTCCATGATATTGTAGTTCAGGGCAGCATCTCTTAATTCTTTGTTGAAGAAATCTATGTGCTTTTCGTACCCTTCGTTGTTCTTCTGCAGTAATATCGCTGCAATAGTGTGCTCAGAGGCGAAAGAGAAAAGATAGAAATCTTTAGCGAAATCGGGACTGATCAACACAGGGGCTTCTGTGAGTGCTCATTTGACATGTTCGAAGGATCGTCTGGACTCAGAGTCCCATTTTATTTTTACGTCCTTATTAAGCATGTTTGTTATATTTCTGAGGAGTTCGGCCAGATTGGGAATGAATCTTTGTAGAAAGTTAATTTGCCCAATAAAAGACTGTAGTTCTTTAAGGTTTCTTGGGTTTTCTACCTTTAGTATGGCCTCGATTCTGCTGGGGTCTATTTTGATTCCATCTTTAGAGATGATGTTTCCCAGTAGTTTGCCCTCTTCTAACCCAAAAAGACACTTCTTAGGATTTAAAGAAATCCCAAACCTTATACATTTCTCAAAAAATCGTCTAAGGTGTCGCAGGTGTTCATCATCAGTTTTGGAAAACACAGTCACATCATCTAAATAAACGACAATAAACTTACCTGCTTCTTCCACGAAGGCGATATCCATTGCCCTATGAAACGTGGCTCCTGCGTTCATCAGACCAAAAGGCATCTTCACATACATGAAAGTGCCCCATGGTGTGGTAAAAGCGGTTTTATCTTGATCATCCGGGTGAACTAGGACCTGGTTGTAGCCCGAGAAACCATCTAACAGAGATATCCGACTGGACCCGACCACCCTTTGCAGGAGGTGGTCCATTTTCAGCAATGGGTAATTATCTTTTAGTGATACTTTGTTCAGATTTCGGAAATCAATGCAGAGTCTGATTTCCCCAGTTTTCTTATGTGTAGGGACTAGATTAGAGACCCACTTGGAAAAACGCAGCGGGACTATGATCTTGGCATCGTACATTTTCTTGATCTCTTTTTCTATCAGAGGAAGCAACTTGGGGTTTATCCTCCTAAGTTTATGCCTAAATGGTTTTTGATCTTCCTTTATGGGAATCATGTGTTGTATGATGCTGGTATCATAGGCTTTCAAATCTTCATAGCCCCAGGCAAAAACATCAACATATTCTTTGAACAGTTCAATGTATTTGAGATTTTGTTCTGGGGGTAAGGATTTGGACAGTTTGACCATCCTAGGTTTCTCTTCGGTCCCTATATTACATTCTTCTACCTCTTGTTTGTGTGTTTCAATTTTGGGCTTCTTAGCTACATCGTCACTGTCAAACAAGTCTTCTAAAGGAACAAGACCTCTAGGCAAAATATTGCTTTTCAACTGTAAAACATCAACATCTTATTCATCATCCTCTAATTCTTCTGATTCTACGATATTTACACTATCACTTTCAAAATCCAAACTATTTACATTTTCGTCTTCATTATCTAAATCTATATTAGTACATTCAAAATCGTTTTTACATTGCAGAAAGTCATCAATCTCATCATCGTTTCCAAACACTTGCCAGTACTGAATATTGTCTGGGACTGTAGGTCTGCATTTCACTTCAACAGTATATGGGCAAGTCGCGCGGAATGGGATCTTACAGGTGGTTGCTAACGTAGCTAATCCATCAGCCAGGATATTATGTCCTCTCGGCATTACCTGCAAGTCAACTTCGGTAAAACACCTCAAGGCATCAAGAATAGCATTCCTGTAGGCTCTAAGGTGTGGATGTTTGGTAGAGTACTCACCTTTGATTTGCTTGATTATTAATTCAGAATCACCCCTCACCATTATCTGCTTAGCACCAACTTTTTTCAACAATTTCAGGCCGAGCATTAAAGCTTCATACTCGGCAACATTATTAGTGCACTGGAAATTTAACTTGTAGGAATGATTTTCTGAGTACCTGTTTCTGTGATTATGCAGCCAGACTCCAGCTCCTTCTCCTTCTTTACTCACATCTCCATCAAAATCCATACTCCAGAAGTCAGCGGGTAACTCTTCAGTTATCACGTTCTTCATTTTTGCTACCTCAAGGCTCTCTGGGCCTTCATCTTGACCAGATAGGTCTTCCATCAGTTGAGTGTCTTTCTCTTATGTATCACCATCATTTTACAAGATGAACGAATCTAAATCAGAATGTGCAGAGTAAAGGGGGTAATTGTGTGGTTTTTCTTGACTACTGACCATGTACTTCATCAGTGTTTCTCTATATAACCTCCTCTATTGCCCAAACACTAGGATAGTGGCGTAAGACATATCCAGCTGCAAAGTTCCTTTCAACTTAGCCCCCTAAGACCAGGACAGCAACATGCCATACTTTGGTGGGATGTCTGCAACCACCATGTCCATGACCATGCTCTTGGCAGGAATACGAACCAAGGTGATGCACAAGTCTTTAATCAAACCAATACATTTAACTTTGTTGGAGTCAAATGAGTGTAAATCCTTGTATGGTCTCGTGACCTCCAATCCCAGTTTTTCCATTACCGCTTTAGGCATCAAATTGTGGGAGGCACCTGAGTCCAACATAGTGTTATGCAAGATCAAGTCGTGTATGTTTAGATTGATATAAAACGGGGAAACCTCACCAGTATCATCCCGACCATCCACTTCAGGTCCGAAAAGAAGTTCTGGATGATCATCAGTTAGGTTCACAGTGTCCGAATGAGTTACTGATCCAATGGTTAAGGCCTTTGTGCCTATGTCTGGTTCAATGGTCAGTGCTTTAATTACCTGTGAACGGTACCCGTCTCTGTTCATCAGCTCTATGAGTGGGATGGGAATTTTTATTTTGGCCAATTCTCCCTCCAGGCTAAAGGGTGTGAGAGCTCTTCCTTGGTTCATCATTTCTATTTTGTCCGTCATAGTCTTTGGCTCAGAAGTGCTCGGTAGATTAACAGGTGACACCTCAGGCTGTTATGGTCTTTTCAAAATGGTGATGTTTTTCTTCATGGGAGTGTCTACCTTATTCTTCTCAGGGACTTTCTCAGCAGTAGTTTTATCAGTAGCAGTCTTCCCGGAAGATGGCTCAGGGGTCTCTTTGGTTTCAACTACCTTCTTAGTTTCAGTGACCTTCTTTGGAGAACTCCCTTCTGCCTTCTTACTCCATAAATTGTACTAATGATGTACCTCCAAAATAGAATTCTCAAAGGCCAGTTGTCCTGCATCTTCAGCTTCTTCACTTACCTTTGTTTGATTTAGCAGAAAGAGTTCCTGCTCTTCTTGGGTGAGGAAAATAGCCTCATTGTCATGAATGCCCATGAGGTTGATGTGTGTGTCTTCCGGCTCTTCAATCATTTCACCCCCTTCATCAGTGTAGTTTTCTTGTAGAGGAGGTCTGATCGGCTGGTCAAGACCTCTCTGATCCCTTTGATCCCTAGGATCCCTAGGATATCTTTGTCTGATTTGAGGAGGGTTTCTTCTAAAATTGGGGTTCTGAATCTGAGGAACAGGAGTGTTGTCTCTCGGAGGATTTATGTCTGAAATATTCGTTCTTTCCATCAATAATTCCAATGTTCTGACCACTGAATCCAATTTGGAATCAGTGGTTGACATGGAAGGTTCTTCTTTGATCGTGACTCTCCTTTCTTACCTTTGACGTGCCCTTTTCGCCAACAGATTTGCCAACTGTTATGCATATCTGCTAAGGTGGTAGAGTTTCTTTATCTTAATTGGTATGACATATCCGCATCAAATCCATCAGGGAATTTTATCAACGCCAGTCCCTATGGAGGTTTAATTTCAGCTGGAATAGCATTGTACATATTATTAAAACGGGTGCAGTAATCCTGTACTGACTCACCTTGATTTCTTTTTATAGTCTCGTATTATGAAAGTATCTAGAGAGGGTTTTTCTTTACCTCCCATCTGTCAAGAAAACTTCTTTGGAACGCAACAAGGTCAAGGACTGAAGCGGCGGGTAAAGCTTTAAACCATTTCTTGACATCTCTTGTCAGACTCTGGGCAAACAATCACATTTGAACGTCAGCCTCGTCAACTTCTTGCAAGTCGAAATAGTCATTCATCTTATCCACATGTTGTTGGGCATTTAAAGGTTCAGTTGCATCGAACTGTGGAATTATTGTTTGGTAGTCTTGGGGCATGGCATGTAGTGGCACAACCAACACCAAAGGAGCATATCGAGCTGCCATGATAAGTGGGGGAGGTGGGGCGACAACCTGAATGGTCGACGAGGTAGCGACTGAAGACGAGGGCGAGGAGGGACTGGGCGGTACTGAGGTAGTGATTTGTAGTTTAGTTGTGGGAGACAAGGCTTCGGGGGTTCGGGGTTGCAACACAGTTGGGTCAAAGACGAGTCTAGACACAAAATTTTCAGACCGTGTTCTAACCAGGCTTCGAGGTGGAAAGGTATCAAGATTAAGGTTTTGAGAGATATTTGGTTCTCCAGAAAAGGAAGGAGACTTATGCAGGGCAGTATGACCCCCTGAGCCGACTGCTAAGGTCTTTCAGGTCTTTCGCCTGAGCAACTGCTCGGGGTTATCTAACACTATCGCGTGTTCTGGGTTTGGATGAGATCGAGTATGAACTTTCTTGGAAGCCAGAACTATTTTTGGTTTTTTATATATATGTTTTTTTAATTTTACGAGTCTGAAAATAATATGTACAAAGTTTGATCAACCTCTAAACATTACTTTCTTCTCCAAGTTTAACGTTCTTTTAGGGGAAAGAAAACGTAAAATTATCAATTTTTTAGTTCGTTCTCCAATGGAGTCGCCATTATGTTAGCACTCTGTAAATTTCCTAGAGGTTGACAGAGAAGGAACTCACAAAGGTAACTTTATCCAACCGCTTTTAAAGCTGGGATCTAGCCCTTCCAGTTTAGAGAGGGATCTCTCTATATGATTTAGCTTTGTTTTTAATTTAGATTTTAGGCTAGTTTAAGGAACATGCAGGGTTTGTTGTAAAAGTGTTTTTTAAGTGGTTGAGACAATCTACACCTCCATTGGGCTATGGGGTATGTATTATACTCAATATGAGATATCAAACCATAAACATAAAAGAAAACCCCACACAGGGCGAGATAATATACTCACTGGATCTTTGAAAGCTTAAATGATGGACAGAAGAAAAGATGAGAAAGATACATTCAACTAAAAAGCAGTTAAGAATTTCTTAATTGAACACATCAGAAGAAAAACATTCAAATCTCTAGAGTCGGAAACAGGGTATCCAAGATAAATCCCGCAGCATACGTTACTCTTAAAGATTAGTTTCAGAAAACGAAATGATCACAAAGCACAGATAACATTTAACTTAGAGAATGAACGTCACCAGTGAATACACGCAAGAATCCTGTGAAATGTTTCCTCTTTATTAATGGCAGATCTCTTCAAAAATGGTTACAGCCTGATAGTGTTAGGGTGTGAATATCAACAACCCCTCTATACTTCCAAAAGTGAAGTATTTATAATCTCAAAATACAGACGTTCCTGTCATAACTGATCAGGACGTGCTCATTCTATGTTTAGTCTAACTACTTTAACTAATCAAAATTGTTTGATGACTCAGTACAACTGCATGCGGAATTTCTGGGGTAGGTCATTGGCGAGGTTTCCTACACAACCTCTTCTGACTGGACAGGTGACTGGATTGAGCCCGCTCATCTGCTAATCTAGTAGATCACAAAGTTCTTCCCATCTGAGATGACTTGGCACTGTGACTTTGAGTAATCTCCGATACACTTCATCCATGTCTGTATACTTAGAGAATGTGGGCTTAATGAGGAATATGTATCGAATCTCGTGTTGGATACTAATGTCCAACTGCAGGGCATCCATGAATGCTTTGCCAGTGATGCTCCCTTGTATCCCTGCGAACTTTGAACTGTCTTTAGCCACTTCAGCCAGTCTCTTCTTGTAATCCGGGAGCTTCATTAGCTTTTCATTAATGACCTTCAGACCGGGTACGCCTTTCTTTTGGAGAGCATCAATCTTATTGAAGAAATTATGTACTCCTTGATCCATGACTTGAACCTTTTCCTCAAGTTGAAGCATTAGACTTCTCTTGGTTAAAACCCTTTTTACTTCCAGTATGGTTTTTGTTCTGTCCTTGATCTTTAGTTCTTCTAGTTCCTCTTTGGTCTTGGAATTCAGGAACCTGATGATCTCATTTGCTTGTGTTGGCATGTCTCCCAATTCCACTTTGATTTTCTCAATGGCTTGTTTTCTCCTCTGGAGAAACTCATTTTGTTCAAACATGATTTGGATCATGGGCCAGATTTCGTTTATGGATTTGGTGATGTATGTCCATACATTCTCTTTGACCTCAGCCAAAGTCTTCCCTGCCATTGTTTGCTTTTGGAGCTGCTGTAACTCCTTCCTAAGATGCTCTGTTACCTTCTTTTCTTTGGATAGGCTTGTCTGAAAGGAAGTTTTGAGCTCTTGGAGGTTCTCCACTTCTTTCTTAAGCCTGCTGATTTCTGTCTCTTGCAGGTTCATTTTCTCCATGGACTTGGCAAGGTCTGTNTCATCCATGTCTGTATACTTAGAGAATGTGGGCTTAATGAGGAATATGTATCGAATCTCGTGTTGGATACTAATGTCCAACTGCAGGGCATCCATGAATGCTTTGCCAGTGATGCTCCCTTGTATCCCTGCGAACTTTGAACTGTCTTTAGCCACTTCAGCCAGTCTCTTCTTGTAATCCGGGAGCTTCATTAGCTTTTCATTAATGACCTTCAGACCGGGTACGCCTTTCTTTTGGAGAGCATCAATCTTATTGAAGAAATTATGTACTCCTTGATCCATGACTTGAACCTTTTCCTCAAGTTGAAGCATTAGACTTCTCTTGGTTAAAACCCTTTTTACTTCCAGTATGGTTTTTGTTCTGTCCTTGATCTTTAGTTCTTCTAGTTCCTCTTTGGTCTTGGAATTCAGGAACCTGATGATCTCATTTGCTTGTGTTGGCATGTCTCCCAATTCCACTTTGATTTTCTCAATGGCTTGTTTTCTCCTCTGGAGAAACTCATTTTGTTCAAACATGATTTGGATCATGGGCCAGATTTCGTTTATGGATTTGGTGATGTATGTCCATACATTCTCTTTGACCTCAGCCAAAGTCTTCCCTGCCATTGTTTGCTTTTGGAGCTGCTGTAACTCCTTCCTAAGATGCTCTGTTACCTTCTTTTCTTTGGATAGGCTTGTCTGAAAGGAAGTTTTGAGCTCTTGGAGGTTCTCCACTTCTTTCTTAAGCCTGCTGATTTCTGTCTCTTGCAGGTTCATTTTCTCCATGGACTTGGCAAGGTCTGTTGTTCCTTCTGGTAGTGACATTGGTGTTGCAGAGGGGATTGTTGTCACTGTTGTTGTGCTTGCTCCTGAGATAGGAATAGCACTCAATGGAATGACTTCCATTGGTTTCATTTGTTCTTTCTCTTTCAATAATGTTTCCAGCTCAGCTTCCATTTCCTTGAGTTGAGCATTCTGCTCCATGAGAAACTTTAGCATCTCATCCTTCTCACCTTCTTTCTCTGCTATCTCCTTCGCCTGTGAGTCCTCTGTGGGCGGGAGCTTCAGCTGTTTTCTTAAGGATGCGATGTCAGCATTTTTCTTTTTTATCATCTCTTCTGCAGCTTTCACATTTGAAGGATCATAGTCGATCTTTAAAACCATCTCCTCCAAGGTCTTAATTCTGTTGTCCTTCACAAAAGATGATATCTTTTCCAGCTTAAGCTGTGTTTGAGCATTATTAAGAGATACCTGAAATTTAGTTGCCAAGGTTGAAGCATGTGCCAATGTGTGGAAAACCATCTCCCCTGTTTGTTTATGCAAATCCATCTGATCTGCTGGGTGCACGTCTTTCGCTTGGAATTTGAAAGTGGCCCTCTTGTAGTCTAAAATAACCTTGGGATCCGATACCTGTGCTTGGAGGTAGGCCATGTGGATTCTACCTTTATCTGTGTCAAATGTTGAAAGTAGCCTATGCTGTGCCGTGGATGACTTCTTCCGGAACTGGGCGTAAGTACTGTTGGTGAGGGTCTGGTTCTTTTTCTTGATCAATTCGTACTTTTTGAAAATTCCCAACTTGGGCACAGTCTTGCTTGGCAGAGTATCCAAGGGAGAATCTGTGGATTTCTTCGGTATTGCTGTTGAGATTGCCTTATGCTGGCTCGAGCCAAAAGGTAGAATGACCGACTTGATCACTGGGGTAGTTACTGTGGTAGGCGGGACTTCTTGTTCTACTGTCGTGTCAGGCATTGAAACTGTCTTTGGCCTCTTGGTGTGCATCTGGAACTCCTCTGATGACACCTCTGTTTCAGGTGGAGATGACTCCTGTCGAGGCCGTTTTTCCTTGGGGACCTGTGGCATGTTGGTTGGTGGCCCAGTCATCAGGGGAACCTGTTGTTCCACTTCGATCAAGGTGTCAGGCACCCACACAGTCTGATTGGAAAAAAAATTCGATCTCGGGCTTGGACTCATGCACATACGGGACATTCTTATTTCTCACCCGCATTTCTGAAATGATCCCGCATGGATCATAGTTCCATGGGAAGCTTACGAAAAACTTCATCTCTCTCAGCATCCATTCCACGTCTTCTCTGGCACCTCGACTATTGTAGATGAAAGAACCAATCTACCCCTTGATTCTTAATTGCTGCTTTTTCTTCAGGGAAACAAAATGAATGTCATCTGAATTCATTATCTGTCTAATATATTCTAACGCAAAGATTATTACTAGCACATATTGAGGTAGTTTGTAAGGTGCCAATTCGCACCCGAAAACTCTGATCTCGGTGTGGTTTCGGTACAGGTACCAGTCTCCTGTCTTTGCGTTGTCCGAGAGATGAAAAATTCTTTGGACTTCATCATTTATTCGTGGCTCAGGCCTGCCACTCAACATGCTTACCACCGGGTGGTAAAATTGATCAATGAATGCTTTGAAGTCGAATTCTGCAAAGTTACATTTCAACAAAGAGGTCCATGCTGTTACTAGTTGAGGCTTTCCACCTACATCCATTTTCTGCATAGAAAAATTGAATCTGTCGGCTTGATAAAAAACGAACATGTAGGCCAGTATGGAAGAATATCTAAACATGCCCTCCATGCCAAAGTTCACGAACTGCTCGTGAATATTGTCGGCCAAGAAGGTTCCGAAATCAAACTGTGTCGTAGGTTTTTCATCATTGGAGAAAATGGATAGAAAACCCAGGATGGGCTCATCTACCCACTAGTCGGAATAGTAACCTAACAGGGCACAAATAGAGGATATGACTTGATTTTCTTTGGTGGAGAACATGGATGATGGGTAGGGTGGATTAGTGGAAGGGAGTTGAGCGGAGGTGGGGAGGAACAGCTTGAATATTTGAGCTCTCTGGGGAAAAGTCATTTTTTGGTACATCTCGGTAAGGATCTCTAGGCTGAAAGGAGAAACGGAATCGACACGAGGAATTTGCATCATTTGGTTAATGTCTTCGGGAGTGATGAAGAACAGGACGTCTCTGGATGAGGAGACTACGACCCTCTAGTCGGGAATATAGTGAGCTTGGCATTTGAGGGCGAATTCGGGGAAGTGGTGGATCCGGGGAAACATGTACAGGGGCAAATTGGACTCCCAGAGTCCAATTTCATCGCTCTAGTCTAGGAACACATCTCGGAGCCATGACTGCAGGTCCGAGAAATCGAATTCACACTTGGTATCAGCAATCAACCTGTCTTTATCGACCAATGGGATTTTTTCCAGGTCGATAGGAGGAGGAAGAAAAGGATTCTCTTCTCCTTCCACTGGTCTTGGCTTTGGCGCCATCTCTGCAACCATACCTGCAATAAACAATATGTTAGTGGGGTCGACTGACTGTGGATGAAGGCGACGAGGAAGCAATGGATGAATAAGAGGTAAGCTTTCTGGCGCGATGGACGAATAACGAATGAAAGGGGAAAAACGGTAGTTTTATTCAAAACTTAGGTCGGTCGGACGCGGGAGACATGTCAGCAGGATAACGGGTATGTTAACCTGTAATAAATGGACAACGGGCCACCTAGAATGAGGTTGCAGGAGACGGTGGCCAAAGCATACAAACGGGTGACGTGGCGGCCATGGATTGGTGGTAAAAGTCGCAATAAGGGGTTGTTCATGAGTGAAAGGGGTGAGGGAATGATAGCAGGGACTGACAGCAGTTATGAGATAGGACACAACTCGAGAACAAGCGGAGCAAGTGGCAACAGTGGAGGATGACGTCCCTGAGTGATGGAGGCTGTCAGATTACGAATGGTGAAAAGACTTCAGG
>SNQJ01S0207541.1:0-11545 GCA_010110895.2 Picea sitchensis
TTGTTCCATATTAAAGATGCACTTTTTGTGCGGTTAAACAAAAACCTGGATATCTTGAGCATAAGAACTCGGATTTTCGATCCGATATTATTTCTTTTATTATTCCAGGAGCGGGAAAATATAAATGACCTATTTTTGGTCAACGAGTTTGAGAAAAAAATTCAAATGAATGCAAAGATTCCAAAAAAAGATGCAAAACTTGAATATTAAATTACCAAAATTAAAAGACAAAATTTATCCAGCATATAGGATTGTGTTCCTCACTTGGATTTTAATATCATATTAAAATAAAACACTGTATTCTCGTATTTTTTAGTTGGTGAGTGTTGTTTTTATCAAGGAACATCATTTGGTTGCATTGGAATGGATCTTCCATCACCTTGAAATTGATAATGAAGGTCTCCATAAAACTTGGTGATGTTGAAGTGGCCACATAGAGTTTAGTAATTTCCTTGATGAATGTATTTCTTATCCCTACCTCTGAATGTTGCTCACGTCGCTTCATGGACTTTATCCATATCCTTTAGACATGTTGGAGGATTATCCTCATCCAGTATCTCAAGCACCTTTACTAATGTCTTTAAGGTTACAATCATCCGACTTGGAGCAATATTTTTGTAGTTATTGATTATATGCCCACCCTTATAAACATTATTGTATTAATCTTTTGGCCCTAAATTGATTGTAAAGAGAGTAATTTAAATTGATTGTAAAGAGAGTAATTTTAAAACAAACTAGTTAGTTGACATTTCCTCATCGAGAACCCATAAATTTTTTTAAATGTACTTTATTATACACCTCTCTTTGTTCATAAGAGGTTTTACTCATTAAATATTTTCAATGTCTTCTAACATCGGGTCTTAATGCATTGAAAAAACGATACAAAGAAAAGGGAGGTGTCTATATATTACTATTCTACCGACATCCTTATAGTTTAGAGGCATTCTTGGTGACAATGTGAATGACATGAACAACCGTAGTATCTAGTGCAATTGACTCAAATAAGTCATACAATTATTAGACACTTTTTCCTTGATTAACTTCATCTATTACAAGGGATTTCACCTCAAATCTCCCTCTCTGGCATCTGGCTTCTGTTCATTTGAAATTGGTTTATTTAAATGTAATATTTTTGGGGGTTTAGTAGTTTGGCAATCCTTCTCATTGTCATGAGAAGTTTTCCATTCTCTAAATTCCATGGGTTAAGGGTTGGTTCTTATTTCCTTCCTCCCTACTCAAGATTTCAAAATGATTCTAGTTAGTTGGATTAGTGGTCTTCCAATATGATTTGGACTATTTTATCTTCTAAGAATCAACTATCCTTTTTAATTTTTTTAATATTTTCCTATCTTTTCTAAGCACCATGTTTTCCTCCCTTACATTTGCTTTGATTGCCTTTTCAAGTCTCTATCAATTTTAGTTTCTTGTAGTCCTTTACTAAGCATTTACATAATGACAAGATGTGTCAAATAAACTTGATCATAATTTTTTTTGAAGGTCCTAATCCAAAAAATCAAGATTATTTATAGATTTCAATAGTCCTTTCTCCATAGTAACCTTTACTCAAGTTTGTGTACAACTTGTGGATTTTTTTTCCTAGATGAAAATGACTTATCTTCCATCTCCTTTATATTTCTTTCATTTCAAATCCAAAATGTAAGAAAACTAAATATTTCTTATACTACCACCTTTGACAAGAATTCTTCCATTAAGTCAAGAGTTAGCATCTTAAAATGTTAATTGTAATATATTGTTACCAATAAACCATAGACCATCCCATACATTCTCTCTTAAGACTACTAGTAAGATCATTCCATGATCTTAAGATCCTCCCCACACATTGCAACATCCATAGAGTTTTTGTGTTCCTAATTCTTTATCTTATAAAATTTAATACCTTTTAGTTACGACCCTAGGTAAGAGTGCACACATTCTTTAGAGCTACCTCTTCTCGAATTCCCTTCAATTCTAACGCCAAGTTTGGGAGGTCTTCGATTTTCTTACAAATTTGGTTTGCATCTTTCTATAAGAGTTTCTCTCATTCTTGCAATGTCATCAAATAATTAAAGTGTTTCTTATGAATCTCTAAGCAAGTTCTTGCCTATATCTTATAAGAGGATTCAACCAAACCAAAGACTATCAACTAGGGAATTAACAAAGTTACCGACTTAATGTGAACTGTGACCTCAAAATGAGAACTCGGGTGCAAAAAACCCATATTTTTTTGTCAAAAACATCAAAATCAACCCCCATTTCAAAAAATGGTGCTACCGATAGCACCCTTTTTTTTGGAGGATGGTTAAAATTGCGACTTATTTGAAATAATTGTCAATCATTGCCTTGGCAACCAATACCATTGCAAAAAATTGACCCTCAAATCGAAAAGTGATGCTATTGGTAACATCCTTTTTATTTTTGAAGTTAAAATTGCGACTTAATTGAAATAGTAGCCCTGATCACGGGTATTGTCATGAACAAAGAACTTTAAATTAGCTTGTAAATTGAAAAGTGGTATTTTATTTTTTAAATTTACATTAAAAAATTAATTGAAAAAATAAACTTTACATACATGTTTCTTTTTTTCTTTAAAGCAAAAAAAACATTTTTCTATTTAATCTTTAAAAAAAAAACAAACAAACAAAAAACATGTTTTTAATGAAAAGAACCATTTTTAAAATGAAAAAATGCATTATTTAATGAAAATACACATTTGTGAAATGAAAACAATATTTTTTTAATGAAAAAACACCTTTTTATTAAAAAAAACCTATGTTGCACTAGTTAGGAGCAACAATAATATATATTAAAAAATATAATATATATTGAAAATTAAAATTTATGAAATATAAAAAATTAAAAATATGAACAATACTTTAATAATTTAATTAATGATTTGTAAATCTTGAAGATCAATTTGAGACTTTAACCATAAATGATATATCATACATACATGTAATTGTAAGTGAATATTGATTTATAAAATGTAGTGACCATTTACATTATCCAAAATCAATCGAAATGGAGAAATCCCAAGTTCAAATTTCAAAAAAACATAGAAATGTGATAAGTAAATACTAAAATTCCATCAATGAGTGTTTGCTTCAGGTTGATTAGGAAGCACTTCAAAGCTAACTTGATGTTGATTAACAATTTATAACACTTCATTGAGTTGTTCTTCACAACAATGACATTTTTGAATGGCGTGGTCTTTGTTCCCTATAAAATGGGTAGCTACCCTATGGTAGTTTCCTCTAAACATGAGTCCACATACATTGCATGAATGTTTTGGAGAATTATTTCCATTGTCATGTTTGGTGACAAATTGCAAGAATGGTGTGTTAACCAAATCGATTAAATCAAAGTTGAAACAACCGCAAAAGAAATATGAACACTTTAAAAACAATAAAGTATTAAAAAATTAAAAATATGATATGATAATGTATGGATGTTTAGTTTCCAAATGATGAAACAATGTAAACAACTTAACTTAGAACATAAATATTAAATATTAAAGATAAATATTTAAATTATCCAAAAGACTATATATTTAATTTTAGTTTAAGAAACAAAAGCACCCTCATCATATTGATATTCAATGTTCATATTGGTAAAATGCCCAAAGTAATAAGATAATTCAAAAATGTTCTATGATTACATGTACTACATTCAAAGGACCAACCTGATCAATTGCATCCTTCAATACCTCAAACATGAAGGTAGTATCCTTAAGTTTTCCAATACAATCAATTGCTCTTAAAAAATAAGGTCCCGTCGAAGATGTGACAATAATATTCAACAATGGCCTTTGTTGAATGTTTGTCCAACCATCCATGACTATTGAACACCCTGTAAGAATCCAAGATTGTTTCAGGTCCCCCATAAGCCCTTGGACTCTTGTCACCCTCTTATCCAACAATGATGTCCTCATTTTGTTGTAACGTGGGGGTGTATATCCTGGCCCAACATCTATGATTTTTCTCACCATTTCTTTGTAATATGGTGAGTGAGTGGAATTAAATGAAATTCCATTTGCCATAAAAAAATCAGCAACAACATCATCAACCTCATCCCTATGCACAACATTGTGCATTTTACAAATTTGTTCAGTAGAAACACTAGTAGACCTTTTACTCCTCACGGAAGTAGAACCCTCCTCACAGTCAATTTGGTTTAGTTGACTTTGATTCATTGAATCTCGTGTATCATGGGAGGATGATACAACTCTAGGTACTTAAAAGGATGTGCAATGTCCACATATGGCTCACTAACACCCAATGAACTCATGTGAAGTTTGGTTAACTACATTCTTTTTTCAAGATAACATGTGCAACCTTTAATCCCTTCACCAGATATGGATAAAAGATTATGCCACACCCTAGTGTAGCTTCCCTTAAATACATGGTTGCACAATGTGCACATCCATTCTTCACAACCACCATTATTTTTTTTCTTGTTCTTAGTGATTTTTTTCACATACATTAACAATGGTTTCTTGGAGTTTGTGTTTTGTTGGACTTGGTTTTGGCTTGAAATTGGAATTAGAGTAAAATTTGTGTCTTTCCCCCTAGATTGTGAACTCCGAGTCTCCATGATTTCCCTGGTGATTAATACACAACATACAATTGTACATTAAAAACATGAAACAATATAACACAAAATATAAAAATTATTATTAATAATTGAAATTTGTATCTATAAACTTTAATTACTTAAAAATTAGAATCCTTAAAAAAAAAAAAACATCTTTAAAGTTTAAACTTGTATACTTCAAAATCAATTTCTAAATTTTGAAAACAACCAAAATAAAATATTAATAACCAAAATAAGATATTAATAGCCATCAAATTATCCTCTTTAATTTCAACTACTCTTTAATTTCAACTACTATGCAAACGATGATTTTTAACTTTAAAAAAAAGTGTACTTGACTACACTTTTGTTTGATATCATAAATTCAAATAACTATTAGTATCTAGTGGATAATAGATCCAAGCTAACGTATCTATTATGAAGCATTTACTAGCTAACAATTGACATGTTTCCTACATAATTTAATGACTAACTAACCAATGAGCATTAACTGTATTGGGCACAGAATGGGGAACAAACATTATTTAATAAATGAAACAGAATTGGAAAGGGTGGGATACTAATGAACTTTATTGGTCCAAATACACAAACCAAGTTTGAAATCCTACCTTTGACTCTTGTCAGCCTCCAACTTCTGCAATGCCCACTCTATATAACCGAAAACAATGATCTAACAAACAAGAAAATTCAATGAGAGCTCAACATATGCAAAGATTGCAAGCTTTCTGTTTTCAAGCACTTGATCTCTCAGAAAAACACATATGAAATCTCAAATGGACATGATCTATTCGCGACGATTATGGAAAAGTTTTGTCCTGAGAAACAATAGCCACGTGGGCACGAGAATATAACACTAAAAATTGCAGCTTTTCAAATGGTATAACTGGGAGTTGGGATTTCAAATCGACTCTGGAATGTAAATAGGTTTAAAGGCACCTGGACAAGTCCGCATATGATTCTCACACAAATTCATCTTGGTATGTATGTGCACAGATAAAAGTAAATATATGGTTGAACTTAACTAATCTGTCACTCCTGTGAGCAAGGGAATGAAGGAATTGTCTCACTTGAGGGGCAAGATTTTTACCTTCAGGGCATTTTGAAAGCAAATGAGGTTGAAACATTTGAAAGAAAAAGGAGAGAACGAGAACCGCTCCCGACCATCAGAAAGTTCGTTCCGCGAGTAAAGTTCGTTATGGATATCTTAATTTAACATTGTGAAAATATGATAAATCCATATTATGAATGGACTAAACAGTAAACTTTGAACAGTGACTGTTACCTTACCTGTAACGTACTTTGTATATTGCTAATTGATTGGTCATTCCAACAATCCCTCTCGCAATCTGTCTCACACTATCTTGATTATGAAGCCACCTGTCCACGAAATGAATTGTGTATCAGTGACGAGAGGGGGCTCTGTTTAAAGGGATTTTTTTAAGGNTATGATTCTCACACAAATTCATCTTGGTATGTATGTGCACAGATAAAAGTAAATATATGGTTGAACTTAACTAATCTGTCACTCCTGTGAGCAAGGGAATGAAGGAATTGTCTCACTTGAGGGGCAAGATTTTTACCTTCAGGGCATTTTGAAAGCAAATGAGGTTGAAACATTTGAAAGAAAAAGGAGAGAACGAGAACCGCTCCCGACCATCAGAAAGTTCGTTCCGCGAGTAAAGTTCGTTATGGATATCTTAATTTAACATTGTGAAAATATGATAAATCCATATTATGAATGGACTAAACAGTAAACTTTGAACAGTGACTGTTACCTTACCTGTAACGTACTTTGTATATTGCTAATTGATTGGTCATTCCAACAATCCCTCTCGCAATCTGTCTCACACTATCTTGATTATGAAGCCACCTGTCCACGAAATGAATTGTGTATCAGTGACGAGAGGGGGCTCTGTTTAAAGGGATTTTTTTAAGGCTTTTAGGCTTTAGCTCCAGAAAATTTAGTGGGAGAGATTTTAGGATTTAACTCCGGAAAAATTTTGGTGGTTATTGCAGTAGGTGCTTCCTGTTTTATGAGGAACTTGTAAAATTTCTCAAAATTTGAAACTCGTTCTCGGGCTTTGATTTTTCAGATTGGAAGCTCCCAAATAACTCCCAATCTCTTGAAATTGTTCAACCACATTTTGGAACGTCGTTGCAGCTCCTAAGCTCCCTGGAACGTTGGGAACAAACTTTCAAGAGAAAAACACAATGTTTTTGAAAAATATTTAATATATATATAATTAAATTAAAAATAAAAACAACATAAAACATTAAAAATAAAAATTCAAATTACTAAAAATATAACATTAAATAGAAATTGAAAAACAAAATTTTAAAAGATGAAATTAATAAAACACAAACATTAATTTAAAAAAATAAAAAATCAAACTTAAACTAAAGTGGGAAGGGGGAGGGCGACGTGGCATTGCTCCCTCCCCTTTCCTTTGTATTATTTATTAATAAAACAAGGGAAAGGGGAAAGGGGCGATGCTAGAGGTGGCTCTTCCCTTTCCACTTCAATTTATGCCTTTTTCTTTGTTTTTTAAATATAAAACAAGGGAAAGAGGGAGGGAAAGGGGACGGGTCGAAGTCCGATATAGCTTTTTTTCCTTTTTATTTTAATTTATAGTTTCATAAATTGAAGTGGAAAAGGAGAAGAACAATGTCGAGCTTCGTCTCTTCCTTTTTTTCTCTTATTTTATATTTAAAAAATAAAGAAAAAAAAACATATAAAACAAGAAAAGAGAGGAGGGAGTGATGCTCAACATCGTCCATCCCCTTCCCACTTCAATTTATTAAGCCATAAAGCTCTTAGATATGATATGGAGATTTATAAAAAAAAAAAAAAAAAAACCTAAATTATTGTTTTTTAATAATTTTTTCAATATAAATTTTATCCTTAATAAGAGATTGGGACAACCCAATGTCACATGCTAGTATTGTACTATTGTTTAAATCTTTTTGTTTTATTTCATATGTTAAATGTTAAATTGTTACAAGATCTTTCATTTAAATTTTTTTGTTTTATGTCATATGTTAAATTGTTCTAAGATTTTTTCATGTAATAGGTTATAAGAATAACTTAAAAATAGAGTATTTGTTTTGGATAGTGTAGTGCTGCTTATTATGTTCTACTAACTTAAGGTCCAATTATATTCCATGATGTTTTGAAGTCCAAATGTTGCATGGATATGCCTTCTATTTATAGTGTCCTAACTTATTTTAATGAATTTTCTCATTTATATCTTAACAAGGGTTTTGAACCCAATCTATACAACCATCCTAACTTCATTCTTCATGAATCTACTATATCATTGGCAGCTTGTGAACTTATCTTATCTCTTATACTTTTAGAATTATAAATTATTAATTAATAATTATTATAATTAATAATTATTATAATTAATTATAAAGGATAAATTAATTAATAAAAAATAAAAAAATAAATAATATAAAAAAATAAAGATAGTACAAAATAAAAAATAAAATAATCATATAATGTATTAATTAGTTATTATACTTTTAGAATTATAAATTATTAATTATTAATTAATAATTATAAATTATTATAATTAATTATAAATAATAAATTAATTAATATAAAATAAATAAATAAATAAATAAAGATAATACAAAATAAAAAATAAAGTAATCATATAATGTATTAATTAGTTATTATACTTTTAGAATTATAAATTAATAATTAATAATTATTATAATTAATTATAAATGATAAATTAATTAATAAAAAATAAAAAAATAAAATAATAAAAAAGTAAAAATAAAGTAATCATATAATGTATTAATTAGTTAGTGTAGAACAATTTAAACCTTGGATCTATAAGCCCCTAAAAGAATTAATATATGAGAATGTTAGATCTCTTCTTCTTCCACAATCCAGAAGTATATTATGATAATAATGATATCGGTAATACAGGGAATGTTTCTCACTCTTATTCAATAAACTATCAATAAATAGTAATGCTAATATTATATGATAAGAAAAAAGTAAGATGAATACTATCTTATAATTAAACAATATATGATGTTAAATAATAAATAAAATAATAAATAGAGTATATGATAAATTTTATCACATAATTAAACAATAGATATAGTATTAGTATTGGTCATGAGAAAAGTCATATGGTTGATTCAATCACTCAATTTTATAAAAAAACATTTAAAAAAATATAGTTTAAAGAAAAAAATTAATTACAGATACAAATTTTATTTTTGAAAAATATTGTCTATAAAAAATGACAAAAAAAATATTTAATACTATAAAGTTTGTGGATTAGATAAATAGAGTAATTTTATTATAATTAAACAATAAATATAGTATTAGTATTGGTCATGAGAAAAGTCATATGGTTGATTCAATCACTCAAATTCAATAAAAAAACATTTAAAAAAATATAGTTTAAAGAAAAAAATTAATTACAGACACAAATTTTATTTTTGAAAAATATTGTTTATAGAAAAATGACAAAAACAATATTTAATACTATAAAGTTTGTGGATTAGATAAATAGAATAATTTTATTATTATTATTATTTGTTATAAATATGAATTTGCTTCATTTTTATAATTTATATTTAGTTTTATTTATGTCTTCTAATTTACCTATATTATATAGAGTGATATTTAAAATTGGAAAAAAATAATAAAAATTAAATACATTTTTATATAATATGAAAAATTATTATAATCATATAAACAAAGTGGGAAAACATCATTCACGTAGGAATTTACACCAAATAAAATTAACAATTAAAATATTTTTAAAGGCATTAGTAGGACAATACTATGTTCAACAAGGATAGAAATAAGAATTACTAATTTAGAGTCCTAATAACCAAGTAGTCAAATTTAATTTGAACAAGTTTTATATATAACAATTGAAAAAAGACCTTGTCTAAGCGTTCTAAGTTTTGTTTTTTTCATGAAAATCCGGTAACATAAATCTGGGTGAAATTGCATTTCTTTATTATATAAATTGTTTTTTTTTAATGTATAGATGAATTTAAACTATGCTTTAAATGAATATATGCTTTCTTATTTTCACTATTAAATGTATTTTCCAATGTGCAATTAATTCCATGTATAGTGAAAACTCTAAGTGCATATATTGAAATGAGTTCATGATTCTTGTATTTTTCAACATTTTTTTTTTTATAGAACTATTCTAATGATAACATCAAATTATTATAACAAACTTCACCTATTTCCAAAATTTAAAAAAATGACAGAAAAAATCTAAGTTTAAACTTTGTCATGTTAAATTTATTGTACAAATTAGAAATTTTCAATTCACATAGATTCCAAATTTAAGTATAATTATTAGTTATTGAACATTTAAGATGCCATTTATAAAGATTATAGAGCTTTACAACATTATGTATCAAAAATTATAAAAAAATTAAATCCTACTTTTAAAAAATTATATAAATTTTAAATTCAATATATTTAAATAATAAAAAAAATGTTTTTAGTTGGTGAGTAATAGAGTGCGCACTTAAACATTATGTTATATGTGTGGTCACTATAATATGTGAAATTATTAGCACAAGCCATCAGACACTTATACTGATTACCAAGAACCTATGTGTATGCAGAGATTTCCATATGGCTTGAAGAAGATGAGCTTTTGCTTCGCTGAAGCAAAAGCTCATCTAACTAAACATGAAAAATTTCTTCTTAGAAAATGAGAGCATTCAAGATCAAATAAGTGAATTTTAAATTTTAAATTCTAAATGCAGAAAATAAAACCTAACCTGGCAAATAGAAAATAGTTTCTATCAACCAAGTGCAAAGCTAGTTAGATTAACTAGGATTAAAACACACGGTTTATGATGAATATCAAACTGCTAAAACAGTTCTTACAGGTGATATTATTAGCTATGTGCATGCCATGTGTAGAGGTAAAGAATGATAAGCCACTTCACAAAGGAAATAGTTCACATAATCAAATGAAAATTAAATCAAAATTAAAATGATAAATCTTTGAGAAAATAGTTACTCAAAAATTTATAAGAAAATACAAGATAAACACAAACCATAATTGTATTTAATGTTGAAAAATGAATTACAATAATAAACCTCTGCATTCTGTAAATTGATTTTACAAGCAATCCTGCAACATTCCTCTCAAGACATCAGCTCTACCAATAGAGACTGGAGCAACAACAGTGCATGATCTATTTCTATAACAAAGTTTTAATCCCAAAAGGAAAATCGCCAAACTTAGATCTGAGTAATCCTCTTAAACTACAACAAAAATCCTCCTTACAGTAATGCTAAGAGTCTCCTATTGCAGGAAAAGAGAAACCCCCCCTCCTCCTGCTTCACTCAAAGCTCAGATTTTATAGTTTTACAAACTCAGATCCAAAATAGGAATATGTTTCAATGATAATTGAATCAAGATTTCAGTATGATTTGAAAGTTGTAGAAATATTATTTTTCTCTCTAGTGCTCCAATCCCATTCTTGCAAGCTCCAGATCCTCATCCTTTAAAACAAATTCTACAAAAATAATTATGAAAATATAATTAAAAACCAATAAAACTTACACAAAAATCCAAATTCCTAAAATTGTCCAAAATAAACAAACCAATTAAATCTAAATTAATAAATTGATAAAACCAAGTTCATGCTTTCCATTGCTTCTTGTTGGGATTTCACTGGAAAATGAACAATCTGGGAATGAATTGGCAACAACAAGAACCTTCATGCCAATGAAAATTTCTCCAAAATAACTCAACAAATCGTTATTGGTTGCAAATTTACAACTTATGCTAATTTTTTGGAGTAGTAAATGACCAAATATGGTAATGACACCACTTCCATATCATTCTCCTTGAAATAATTTTTCTAAGGAGCTCTCATTTGCTCAATTTGGCTGAGTAAAACTTGAGTTATCTTTTTTTTAATCTTGGATTCCAAAATAGAT
>SNQJ01S0207541.1:16270-28728 GCA_010110895.2 Picea sitchensis
CCTTAAAAAAATCCCTTTAAACAGAGCCCCCTCTCGTCACTGATACACAATTCATTTCGTGGACAGGTGGCTTCATAATCAAGATAGTGTGAGACAGATTGCGAGAGGGATTGTTGGAATGACCAATCAATTAGCAATATACAAAGTACGTTACAGGTAAGGTAACAGTCACTGTTCAAAGTTTACTGTTTAGTCCATTCATAATATGGATTTATCATATTTTCACAATGTTAAATTAAGATATCCATAACGAACTTTACTCGCGGAACGAACTTTCTGATGGTCGGGAGCGGTTCTCGTTCTCTCCTTTTTCTTTCAAATGTTTCAACCTCATTTGCTTTCAAAATGCCCTGAAGGTAAAAATCTTGCCCCTCAAGTGAGACAATTCCTTCATTCCCTTGCTCACAGGAGTGACAGATTAGTTAAGTTCAACCATATATTTACTTTTATCTGTGCACATACATACCAAGATGAATTTGTGTGAGAATCATACGCGTACTTGTCCAGCTGCCTTTAAACCTATTTACATTCCAGAGTCGATTTGAAATCCCAACTCCCAGTTATACCATTTGAAAAGCTGCAATTTTTAGTGTTATATTCTCGTGCCCACGTGGATATTGTTTCTCAGGACAAAACTTTTCCATAATCGTCGCGAATAGATCATGTCCATTTGAGATTTCATGTGTTTTTCTGAGAGATTAAGTGCTTGAAAACAGAAAGCTTGCAATCTTTGCATATGTTGAGCTCTCATTGAATTTTCTTGTTTGTTAGATCATTGTTTTCGGTTATATAGAGTGGGCATTGCAGAAGTTGGAGGCTGACAAGAGTCGAAGGTAGGATTTCAAACTTGGTTTCTGTATTTGGACCAATAAAATTCATTAGTATCCCACCCTTTCCAATCCTGTTTCATTTATTAAATAATGTTTGTTCCCCATTCTGTGCCCCAATACAGTTAATGCTCATTGGTTAGTTAGTCATTAAATTATGTAAGAAACATGTCAATTGTTAGCTAGTAAATGTTTCATAATAGATACGTTAGCATGGATCTATTATCCACTAGATAATAATAGTTATTTGAATTTATGATATCAAACAAAAGTGTAGTCAAGTACACTCTTCTTAAAAGTTAAAAAGCATCGTTTGCATAGTAGTTGAAATTAAAGAGGATAATTTGATGGCTATTAGTATCTTATTTTGGTTATTAATACTTTATTTTGGTTGTTTTCAAAATTTAGAAATTGATTTTGAAGTATACAAGTTTAAATTTCAAAGATGTTTTTTTTTTTAAGGATTCTAATTTCTAAGTAATTAAAGTTTATAGACACAAATTTCAATTATTAATAATAATTTTTATATTTTGTGTCATATTGTTTCATGTTTTTAATGTACAATTGTATGTTGTGTATTAATCACCAGGGAAATCATGGAGACTGGGAGTTCACAATCTAGGGGGAAAGACACAAATTTTACTCTAATTCCAATTTCAAGCCAAAACCAAGTTCAACAAAACACAAACTCCAAGAAACCATTGTTAATGTATGTGAAAAAAATCACTAAGAACAAGAAAAAAAATAGTGGTGGTTGTGAAGAATGGATGTGCACATTGTGCAACCATGTATTTAAGGGAAGCTACACTAGGGTGTGGCATAATCTTTTATCCATATCTGGTGAAGGGATTAAAGGTTGCACATGTGATCTTGAAAAAAGAATGTAGTTAACCAAACTTCACATGAGTTCATTGGGTGTTAGTGAGCCATATGTGGACACTGCACATCCTTTTAAGGTACCTAGAGTTGCATCATCCTCCCATGATACACTAGATTCAATGAATCAAAGTCAACTAAACCAAATTGACTTGAAGAGGGTTCTACTTCCGTGAGGAGTAAGAGGTCTACTAGTGTTTCTACTGAACAAATTCGTAAAATGTACAATGTTGTGCATAGGGATGAGGTTGATGATGTTGTAGCTGTTTTTTTTATGGCAAATGGAATTTCATTTAATTCCACTCACTCACCATATTACAAAGAAATGGTGAGAAAAATCATAGATGTTGGGCCAGGATATACACCCCCAGGTTACAACAAAATGAAGACATCATTGTTGGATAAGAGGGTGACAAGAGTCCAAGGGCTTATGGGGGACCTGAAACAATCTTGGATTCTTACAGGGTGTTCAATAGTCATGGACAGTTGGACAAACATTCAACGAAGGCCATTGTTGAATATTATTGTCACATCTTCGACGGGACCTTATTTTTTAAAAGCAATTGATTGTATTGGAAAACTTAAGGATACTACCTTCATGTTTGAGGTATTGAAGGATGCAATTGATGAGGTTGGTCCTTTGAATGTAGTACATGTAATCATAGAACATTTTTGAATTATCTTATTACTTTGGGCATTTTACCAATACGAACATTGAATATCAATATGATGAGGGTGCTTTTGTTTCTTAAACTAAAATTAAATATATAGTCTTTTGGATAATTTAAATATTTATCTTTAATATTTAATATTTATGTTCTAAGTTAAGTTGTTTACATTGTTTCATCATTTGGAAACTAAACATCCATACATTATCATATCATATTTTTAATTTTTTAATACTTTATTGTTTTTAAAGTGTTCATATTTCTTTTGCGGTTGTTTCAACTTTGATTTAATCGATTTGGTTAACACACCATTCTTGCAATTTGTCACCAAACATGACAATGGAAATAATTCTCCAAAACATTCATGCAATGTATGTGGACTCATGTTTAGAGGAAACTACCATAGGGTAGCTACCCATTTTATAGGGAACAAAGACCACGCCATTCAAAAATGTCATTGTTGTGAAGAACAACTCAATGAAGTGTTATAAATTGTTAATCAACATCAAGTTAGCTTTGAAGTGCTTCCTAATCAACCTGAAGCAAACACTCATTGATGGAATTTTAGTATTTACTTATCACATTTCTATGTTTTTTTGAAATTTGAACTTGGGATTTCTCCATTTCGATTGATTTTGGATAATGTAAATGGTCACTACATTTTATAAATCAATATTCACTTACAATTACATGTATGTATGATATATCATTTATGGTTAAAGTCTCAAATTGATCTTCAAGATTTACAAATCATTAATTAAATTATTAAAGTATTGTTCATATTTTTAATTTTTTATATTTCATAAATTTTAATTTTCAATATATATTATATTTTTTAATATATATTATTGTTGCTCCTAACTAGTGCAACATAGGTTTTTTTTAATAAAAAGGTGTTTTTTCATTAAAAAAATATTGTTTTCATTTCACAAATGTGTATTTTCATTAAATAATGCATTTTTTCATTTTAAAAATGGTTCTTTTCATTAAAAACATGTTTTTTGTTTGTTTGTTTTTTTTTTAAAGATTAAATAGAAAAATGTTTTTTTTGCTTTAAAGAAAAAAAGAAACATGTATGTAAAGTTTATTTTTTCAATTAATTTTTTAATGTAAATTTAAAAAATAAAATACCACTTTTCAATTTACAAGCTAATTTAAAGTTCTTTGTTCATGACAATACCCGTGATCAGGGCTACTATTTCAATTAAGTCGCAATTTTAACTTCAAAAATAAAAAGGATGTTACCAATAGCATCACTTTTCGATTTGAGGGTCAATTTTTTGCAATGGTATTGGTTGCCAAGGCAATGATTGACAATTATTTCAAATAAGTCGCAATTTTAACCATCCTCCAAAAAAAAGGGTGCTATCGGTAGCACCATTTTTTGAAATGGGGGTTGATTTTGATGTTTTTGACAAAAAAATATGGGTTTTTTGCACCCGAGTTCTCATTTTGAGGTCACAGTTCACATTAAGTCGGTAACTTTGTTAATTCCCTAGTTGATAGTCTTTGGTTTGGTTGAATCCTCTTATAAGATATAGGCAAGAACTTGCTTAGAGATTCATAAGAAACACTTTAATTATTTGATGACATTGCAAGAATGAGAGAAACTCTTATAGAAAGATGCAAACCAAATTTGTAAGAAAATCGAAGACCTCCCAAACTTGGCGTTAGAATTGAAGGGAATTCGAGAAGAGGTAGCTCTAAAGAATGTGTGCACTCTTACCTAGGGTCGTAACTAAAAGGTATTAAATTTTATAAGATAAAGAATTAGGAACACAAAAACTCTATGGATGTTGCAATGTGTGGGGAGGATCTTAAGATCATGGAATGATCTTACTAGTAGTCTTAAGAGAGAATGTATGGGATGGTCTATGGTTTATTGGTAACAATATATTACAATTAACATTTTAAGATGCTAACTCTTGACTTAATGGAAGAATTCTTGTCAAAGGTGGTAGTATAAGAAATATTTAGTTTTCTTACATTTTGGATTTGAAATGAAAGAAATATAAAGGAGATGGAAGATAAGTCATTTTCATCTAGGAAAAAAAATCCACAAGTTGTACACAAACTTGAGTAAAGGTTACTATGGAGAAAGGACTATTGAAATCTATAAATAATCTTGATTTTTTGGATTAGGACCTTCAAAAAAAATTATGATCAAGTTTATTTGACACATCTTGTCATTATGTAAATGCTTAGTAAAGGACTACAAGAAACTAAAATTGATAGAGACTTGAAAAGGCAATCAAAGCAAATGTAAGGGAGGAAAACATGGTGCTTAGAAAAGATAGGAAAATATTAAAAAAATTAAAAAGGATAGTTGATTCTTAGAAGATAAAATAGTCCAAATCATATTGGAAGACCACTAATCCAACTAACTAGAATCATTTTGAAATCTTGAGTAGGGAGGAAGGAAATAAGAACCAACCCTTAACCCATGGAATTTAGAGAATGGAAAACTTCTCATGACAATGAGAAGGATTGCCAAACTACTAAACCCCCAAAAATATTACATTTAAATAAACCAATTTCAAATGAACAGAAGCCAGATGCCAGAGAGGGAGATTTGAGGTGAAATCCCTTGTAATAGATGAAGTTAATCAAGGAAAAAGTGTCTAATAATTGTATGACTTATTTGAGTCAATTGCACTAGATACTACGGTTGTTCATGTCATTCACATTGTCACCAAGAATGCCTCTAAACTATAAGGATGTCGGTAGAATAGTAATATATAGACACCTCCCTTTTCTTTGTATCGTTTTTTCAATGCATTAAGACCCGATGTTAGAAGACATTGAAAATATTTAATGAGTAAAACCTCTTATGAACAAAGAGAGGTGTATAATAAAGTACATTTAAAAAAATTTATGGGTTCTCGATGAGGAAATGTCAACTAACTAGTTTGTTTTAAAATTACTCTCTTTACAATCAATTTAAATTACTCTCTTTACAATCAATTTAGGGCCAAAAGATTAATACAATAATGTTTATAAGGGTGGGCATATAATCAATAACTACAAAAATATTGCTCCAAGTCGGATGATTGTAACCTTAAAGACATTAGTAAAGGTGCTTGAGATACTGGATGAGGATAATCCTCCAACATGTCTAAAGGATATGGATAAAGTCCATGAAGCGACGTGAGCAACATTCAGAGGTAGGGATAAGAAATACATTCATCAAGGAAATTACTAAACTCTATGTGGCCACTTCAACATCACCAAGTTTTATGGAGACCTTCATTATCAATTTCAAGGTGATGGAAGATCCATTCCAATGCAACCAAATGATGTTCCTTGATAAAAACAACACTCACCAACTAAAAAATACGAGAATACAGTGTTTTATTTTAATATGATATTAAAATCCAAGTGAGGAACACAATCCTATATGCTGGATAAATTTTGTCTTTTAATTTTGGTAATTTAATATTCAAGTTTTGCATCTTTTTTTGGAATCTTTGCATTCATTTGAATTTTTTTCTCAAACTCGTTGACCAAAAATAGGTCATTTATATTTTCCCGCTCCTGGAATAATAAAAGAAATAATATCGGATCGAAAATCCGAGTTCTTATGCTCAAGATATCCAGGTTTTTGTTTAACCGCACAAAAAGTGCATCTTTAATATGGAACAAAGTTAATTTCTTGAAATTACAATTAAGAATTTTCGGGCCCAAGACCCTTAATTTTCTTCTTTTGCGGTTTCAAAACCCATACAAATATTCTATTACATTACTTGTGGGTGCCATACTCTTCACACCCACTCCTTACTCCTTATCCCTCCACACATTTATTTAACACTCACTCCATTCACTTAACACTTAGTAACTTTCTATAATTTATTGGGTTCGCATGGGCGAACTCACTCATCCACCCCTCGCGCCCCCCTCATTACCCACCCCTTCCATACTTAATTATATTTTAAATCATGGCTGGTGATCGAACTCGCATCCCTTACCCCTTTAATTATATTTTAAATCATGGTTGGCGATCGAACTCACCCATTCCTTACCCCCTCACCTCACTCCCCAGCCCGCCAACCCTTCTCAGTAGCCTACAAACTACCCTCCTAACTTCCACTACCCACAATTTCCCCTCCCACTCACTTACCCTTTCACCTAAACTCTCATCTACCTTCCCACAATTAATTTTTTTTTGAAGTTTCCTCACATTACACCATTAACCAATTAAAATATTCCACATGTCAACCACTCACCTTATGAAAAATGGAAGCCTATGATGGTATTACACATGTCACTTAATCAATGGAGACACTTGGCACATTATTAATGGTGCCACATGGCAACACGGAATTGTGACACATTGCAACCTATGAAGCAGTGACGCATCGCAACTGATTAATGGAGACATGGTTATTGGATGACAGGTGGAAATATTTGGTTGGCTGACTCATCAATGTCAACCACTCACCTTATGAAAAATGGAAGCCTATGATGGTATTACACATGTCACTTAATTAATGGAGACACTTGGCACATTATTAATGGTGCCACATTGCAACACGGAATTGTGACACATTGCAACCTATGAAGGAGTGACACATGGCAGTTGATTAATGGAGACATGGCTATTGGATGACACGTGGAAATATTTGGTTGGCTGACTTATCAATGACCGGGCATATGTGGAGGTTGAATTGTAAAGTAAAACTATATTTTATTAATTAATTTCCAAGGGAGGTCGACCCATTAAGCTCCATAATCATATCTCTTAATGTTACTTGTTAAGTGAATAATACACTTGAATTTATACCATTAAGATTTCAAGTATCCTATGCATGTGGGATAACCTTTATGAAGAAAATGTCGAAATTACTAAAGGAAGGACGAAATTTAATCAAAGGTCTATATTTGTCCAAGACATTTGATTGACGGTGGCTGAGTCACAATCTTGCAGAAGCCATAACTTGAGCTCTGGGTGATGAAATCGCGCAAAATTTATATCGTTGGAAAAGTATTTAGACAAAGAATATGATGGTATAAGTTTCAAGAGTTAAAAATGGCTACATTATTCCCAAAAATTAAAAGAAAAATTAGCTTGTTTTCTGATGAGCCCGCTTGACAACTTAACTTCACGAGGTCATATCTTGAGATCCAAGAGTCAAAATTGGACAAACTTTATATCCTTGGAAAGATAAGATGATGAAGATCACATCTGAATTGATTTCCATGGCTGAAAGGTTGATTATCTCTTCCATAAATTTAAAACACAATCCTCCTCTTTTAAAGGGAAATTAATTAAATTTTGAAAACAAAAGTTTGTTTGAAAACTTTTATTAAAAAGGGAAAGGGACTCATTTTAAAGATGCAGATATTAATGATGTAAGTTCACTAATGATGACTTAATGAGAAATTAATTAAAGAGAATACTTCAAAAAGAAAAATGTATGGGAAATTCAAGAAAGGAAAAACCCTAACTACTCAAGTAGTTAGAAAAATTGATTTTTAAAGAGAAGAAGACTTTCATCAATGGTTCAATAATCAGAATTATCACAGAGGCGGAAGATCAGAAAAATAAAATAAAGCCATCAATATGTAACAAAGTTTTTTATCAATAAAGAGAAAATTTCATCTTCTCCAGCCTTTTTCTTCTTCTACACCATTTCGCATACTTTTATGCTTGAATCTCTTAATTGGGCACAAGGCTAAGTTCTTGAGTGTTCTTCTTGTATTCTTCAAAAGATTTTTCTTATATGATCATGGAGTATTTATAGCCATATATATAACTGTCATAGATTTTGTAATGAAGAACATTTTTCATGAATAAAACTCCACAAAGAATTACTTTGGGGTTGATTTCAATTGTATCTTGTAACTTTGAGTCTTAAGCATGAGATATTTGAAATTGATCTATCAAATTCTCTTTTGATCTTAAAAGTAATACTCTTTTAAAATTCTTTGAGTGATCACACTATTTTCTCATATTTCTTATGAAGAAGATATAGATGCATTTTATATGATTAAGAAAATTGTATGTTTGATTTTGATCACAAAGAAATTATGATGTTGAAGCCCTCCTTCAATATTTTTATTGCCAAAATACTTCTCGTTGCACATGAAGATCAGATCAAGTTATTGAAAAACCATTTATTTGAATAAATCCAAGCAATAAAGATATAGGGTTTGCTACCTTAGCATTCTCCTAATCCAAGATATCACTGATATATATTTTAGCCAAAGAGAAGTACCACCTCTATAAAAATGCAGGAGGATTCATATCCTCGTGAGGTTGGTGTTTTGGTCCTAACGGAATCAAACGTCAACATTTTTTGTGACCATACTAGGGAGCCATTTATTTTTAAGATTTTTGAGGCCCTGCTTCAAATTTGATTGAGGAACCAAAGTCTCCATGGTTCAAAGTTTCGAAAGGAAGATTCAAGAAAATTGTTGCTTGTTCTAAATTCACGGGGTTTATAAAAAGAATGTTGAAAGATGTTGCAATGACCTCAAAAAGAGCCAAGAAGCACAAAAGATTCGGGAGAATGAACTCCCTGATAATTCCATTGGAAAGACTCAAAATTTCAAGATGTATATTATGATTCCTATGAAGAACTTCATTCATGTCATGATGTTCCTTTACCTTCGTCATCGAACCCATCAATGGTTTCAAGAGACTCAACAAAGCAAAGAATTATTTTAAAAATGAGATGATTTCATAAAACCCATTAAATTTACTAGAAGTAGATTTTCAAATGCCTAATATTTCAATGAAAACATTTTCTACATTCTTTGGGGATACTTCAAAATATGTAGAGAAACACTTGTTTAATTTCAAAAGTATATGTTATGATTTCAACCTCACTGAGGACAATGTTACATGTAGATTATTTTTACAAACTCTGGGAGGGGATGATATTGAATGGTATAGTTCATTAATGTCTAACTCCATTACCAGTTGGGATGTGTTAGAAAATTCATTTGCAGAAAAGTTCATCCCAAGAGTGCATTCATATGTTTTTGTTGATGCTTTTAATGCCACTGCCCACCCACCCTCTCCCATATGGACGCAAGATAATGAAGTGACTAATTTTGAAGAAGAATCTAATCAAAGATTGGATGAATTTTTTGAGTCAAGTCATATTGATGAAAATGAAGATGAAAATTCCAATTTACAAGAAAATTCCAGCCTCTCATATACTCCATATTGAGATCTTTTGAGCAACAAGTTTGATAATGAAATTAAAAATCCTTTACCAAATACACAAGAAGAGTCCAGCCTTGCAACAGGTGATGAAAAGTCACAAGAGCACTTGCAGAAAGAAAAATTGATGAAAGAAATGAATCTTGAGAAGAATGATGAGCAAGATTGTCATTACATGAAGGAAGAGTATTTTCAAGACATTGTTGATGAATTGACATCCTTGGAAGTGGTTGGAGATAAGGAGAAAGATAAAATAATTTTAAAATTGAAAACTTTTCATCTAATCAAAGATAATAGTATTCTTGAGTAGCCAAGAATTGATTTCATTGAATTATGGTTCCAAAGTATTGTTGGCAAAGCAATGCAATCAAATTTTGAGTGCACCTAGTTCAATTTTTTTCTAGTACACATTGAGAGTGTCCCTCACTCATTGGTACAAACCCCAATGTGTTCCATAGTTTTGGAGCTCATTTAGCAAATTAGTTGGATGCTTGAATGACTCCATTGAAAATCTACCTAAACTTGAAAGTGTGTCTTTCCTTCAAGTAAGGTAGGGTAGGTAGATCATATATGTACATATTTTGTTTCTTCGGTTCAAGTTTTGCACAATAAGACAATCCCTATATTGAAATTTGAAGATAACTCCATGAAAAATGAAGAATTACAAGAATTTGTTTTGAAAATGACTTAATAGCCCAATGGAGAAGGCAGTTGGTTTTCAAATTTTGGGTTCTCAGCGACCCATAGGGGGTCACTGTCCCGCAGTTGGAGCTGGTTGTTGACCAAAAATTGGTCATCTATATTTTCCCGCTCCTGGAATAATAAAAAAAATGATATCAAAAGAAGACAATTTTTGAACTATTATAAATCCATTGAATTTCCCTCAGTCTCAGCTTCGACACGCATCGAATTTCCCTCAGTCTTCTCTCTTAATGTTACTTGTTAAGTGAATAATACACTTTTGAATTATTAACCTTTATGAAGAAAAGGTCGAAATTACTAAAGGAAGGACGAAATTTAATCAAAGGCTCATATTTGCCCAAGGCTCAACTGAGTCATAATCTTGCAAAAGTCATAACTTGAGCTCTCGACGATGGAATCGTGCAAAATTTATATCGTTGGAAAGATATTTTGATTAAGAAGATGATGGTATAGGTTTCAAGAATTAAAAATGGATACATTCTTCCCAGAAATTAAAAGAACAGTCAACTTGTTTTCTCATGAGCTCGTTTGACAACTTAACTTCACGAGGTCATATCTTGAGATCCGATAGTCGGATTTGACAAAATTTATATCGTTGGAAAGCTCAAACAATGAAGATCACATCTGAAGTGATTTCCATGGCTGAAAGGTTGATTATTACTTCCAAAAATTTAAAACACAGTCCTCTTTTAAAGGGAAATTAATTAAAATTTGAAAATAAAAGTTTATTTAAAAAAAAAACATTAAAAAAGGAAAATGACCCATTTGAAGGAAGCGGATATTAATGATGTAAGTTCACTAATGAGGACTTAATGAGGCATTAATTAAAGAGAATGCTTCAAAAATAAAAGTGTACGGGGAATTCAAGAAAGGAAAAACCCTAACTACTCAAGTAGTTAGAAAAATTGATTTTTAAAGAGAAGAAGGCTTTCATCGATGGTTCAATAATCAGAATTATCACATGGGTAGAATATCAGAAGAAGAAAGTATAGCCATCAATATGCAACAAATTTTCTAATCAATAAAGAGAAAATTCCATCTTCTCCACTAATTTTCTTCTTCTACACCATTTCTCATAGCTTTGTGCTTGAATCTATGAATTGGGCACAAGGTTGAGTTCTTGAGTATGCTTGTATACTTCAAAAGACTTTTCTTATATGAGCATGGAGTATTTACAACCATATATATGACTATCAGAGATTTTGTAATAAAGAACATATTTCATGAATAAAACTCCACGAAGAATTACTTCGGAGTTGATTTCAATTGTATCTTGTAACTTTGACTCTTAAGTATGAGATATTTGAAATTGATGTATCAAATTCTCTTTTGATCTTAAAATTAATACGCTTTTAAAATTCTTTGAGAGGATCAAACTATTTTATCCTATTTATTGTTAATTTTAATGACAAAAATCAACAAACTAATATTATGTTAAACACTTAGCAACCTAGAGATAATTGTCTTGCATGAACTTCCGAAATGTCTCAAACCCACATTCAGAAATTTTCATAAGCAGAAATACACATTGCTAAGAAAATATGCAATGGAAATAAACACTATGGACAACATTCAATAACCCATGAAAAACTCAAAAATTTAGGCAAATGTCAGGAAAAACCCCAATGTGGGGAAACCCAACAAAAGAGAAAGAGAGATTTTATTATTCAACTTCAGGAAAGTACATATCAGCAAAAAAATCACAATTTCTAGCCAAGAAAAGTCCACTTACAACACACTAAAACAGTGCCAAAGATCTGCATCATAATCTGTGCCAAGTCTGTACTACTGTACGACCCTCCATGTACCTCGAAATCCATGCCAACAGTCAGCTGTATGACCCAGAAACAAGCAAAACTCTTGAATCTACCTCGAAAATCATGCCAAAGACTGTCTCGATTTGTGTACCCTCTTTCACTTGTTGTATGGATCCGTACAGTACGGCCTCCCACAACAGAAAAATAACTCAGCAATGGAACAAATATGTTCCCTTGGGATTTGTGCCCACTTTGTCTTGGAAAACGTGCCCATTATGTTGCCCTAATTTTCCTCTCTCAAGCTCTCTTGAAAAATCTCTCTCAATCTCCTCCACTTGTCTTACACGCTACCCAATGCATTCTTTTATAAATCTGAAAATGATTTTTTCCCTCCAAAGTGTCTTTTCACCTTCCCAACCCTAAATCCAAAGGCCAAGATCTAATCTTGCATTTTTCAAGA
>SNQJ01S0207542.1:0-16260 GCA_010110895.2 Picea sitchensis
CGCCACACATATTTCTGATCATATCCATGAATGGAGATGATGAAAAAGGTTAATTCAATCTAATATTCTATATCCACTGATCATTGATTAGTTTATCACACTGTTATCACCCATAAACAAAGGCGTGGCCATGTCAGGGGATGTTACTGAGAAGTGAGTGATTTTACATTCCCAACATTTGGATTTGATTTGTTTGTAGCCAATCAAATTGTATGATAGCATTCCTCATGTTTGGAGGTTGTTAATAGATTCTGCTAGACCAAACCTAGAACCACATGTTGATGGTATGGTTGTTTCCATTTCTAATGTTTCATTGGGATAGTTGGTTGTGCATATAAGACAAATGTATATATATGTAGGTCAACAAGCTAATGTGTCCACCATACAAACTACTACATTCCCTAATTCGACCTACAAGGTGAATTCAATACATTCTATACAACTGAAGAATCCTCAGTAACCTAGAGGAAAGAAGAAGAACAAAAAGAAAAACTCTTCCCCTAAGGAAGGGACTACACAAACCCGAAACATTTCCACTGGAGGAATTAAAGAGAAAACTAAGATCGAGTTTCCATGCAATATTTGTGGTGGATACCATATCACTCATCAATGTCCTAGGATTGATAATATTTATCGCCAATTTTCAGAGCAATACACTCTTCCCACCTTTGCTTTTAACTCTCCAAGTTCACATGACTTCCTAGATATTGAGATGCCTTAAGATGAATTCATCATGGGGGTCATGGATTTAGTTGATAAGACAAGAGAATATGGGCATCATCGAGCATCCATTATTCCCAATTTGGAACAGATAGGTGTTCAAGAGGAGAGTCTTGATTCAAGACAGGGGAATTTTCTAGGTCATCCAGTGAAATGCCAAGTCTTGACCATTTTGAGTCCCAAATTATTTTTTGGAACTTGCCACTAAATGTTCCACTCTAAATCATACTGAAGTTTATATTCTTGTGCATCATCCATGTCTTTATGGGAATCATCAATGAGTTCTAATTTCTCATGAGACTGCTCAACATCTTTGGCATCATTTAGTTCCTAATAGTGACATGGATTTCATTCATAAATGGAATCATGAAGATTTAGGGATGTGGAAATTTGATTCTATGTATCATATCCCTCTCATGGTGGGCCACATGATGCCAAAAATGGCCCATGATATAAATACTTGGCTTGAGCCTAACAATGGGATCTATTTTACGTAAAACATCAAGATGCATAATGCCTTGTACATAGGTGTGTAATGTGAGTGCTTTTTAATTTTTTCATGTGGGTTGATTTAGTTCGATGCTTATCATGTTTGGTGATTAATTTTCATATGTCAATAATATCCACTTGGTCGTCATCATAGGCACACACATTATGAGACCAATAGGTTATATACGTTGGCTACATATGTTAGGTAATTGTGTTGGATTTGTCATTAATTAAGCATTAACACAAACATGGATTTGTAATCACATCATTTGATTTCATAGGTAAGAGTTGAGCCATATGTATATGAAATACATAGAGTTGAGCCATATGTATATGAAAATACATAAGTTAATACATCTGTCCAAAAATCAAAAACAATTATAAAAATTCAAAGTTGAACACATGGTCTTGGTTTTGATAGAATGGAATTGTGTAAGTAGAATCTCTCTTAATAGGTGAGAATTTATATTTCTTACATTACTTGTGATTCATGTAATATTGTTTTCTTATATTCAACTATGTAATTTAACCCGCGATCTAGTGTTTTTGGATGTTTTTTTTCAATATTAAGTGACAACTTGTTTGGAATTTTCTATGGCGACATCCATTGAACCATGAAGTACGTAATCGTGATTGACATATAGGAATATGTTTTTCCCTTCAATATCATCTTACATTATTAAAAATCACTTTTTTTGATACAATGCCTTAGGATCGATCACGTTAGGTTGTGAAATTAGCCACTCTTGTTTGCATGTCATAACTTGTGTGCTAGTTCCTAACGTTCACGAGTGACCTATTTAGAACCTTTATTTTCCATTTGGTTCCCATCCTGCATTTTACTATGGGATAAAGAACCCTTATTTAGACTTTCCATGACATACAAGTTGAGCCACATTCTCATCTCTTAATCATTTTTCTAGCCACATCCTAGCGGGTTTCCCATCAATTGTGTGTTTCTTAATGGTTGCATATGCATATCATTTCTTATGTCATGATGCCTATTGATATGCTATTGTTCACTTTGATCGTTCTTACCAACACTATAGTCATTCTTTACCTCTTTTCATTTGCATCACTTGCCTCTATTTTGCAACCCTTACCCTTGGAGAAAACATCTACTATGAGTGGACATTAATTTCCCAATACCATTCTTACATTGATTTTCCTTGGGTATATTTTTGCACAAGATTAAAACATAGATGCATTCCATGGAGCCACTTGTTTTTTTTTAATGAAATAACTTTTAACTCTTTTTCATTTTGTTAGTAAAACCATGGAAAAGACACTTCATTAAGAACTGCACAGTTCTTTTTCATGGTTTTCTAAGCATGAAAAAGACACCATCAAGTACAATTTTATCTCTTTTATACACTCATAAAACCATGGAAAACACACTATTGAGCATGCTTTTATCTCTTTCTGTCATTATTAAAAAACATGGAAGGAGACATAAAAAAACAAAGATTGGGAGTAGGTTATATTTATTGTATTGATTATAATTGGCGGGTTGTCAATCCTTTGTCTCCACTTGAACATGGAACATGTTTCATCGATACATTAGTTAGGTTATAGCTTGCCTAGGAGTCGTACCATCATTATGAGTCATATAATTCTCTAGTTGGTTACTCTTCAAGTCACTATGGAGAATGCTCAATGTCTCATGTATTGTTGCACTATATCATTGGTGATATTAAATCATTACTACTAATTCATTAGTATGTTGTGTTATATGTTCAATGGAAGTGAAGCATAACTTAGCCATTATTTAATCTCCTTGAACTTTCATGTCAACCATCCATGTGTCATTTGTACTTGGTGATTCTATCTCTAGGCGTTTCATGTAGAAGCCTCATTTTATGGATTTCTTCCTATCAACACTAGAACATTATTTAGGAAAGAGATCTATAAACCAACTAGTACCTTGGAACTTCTAGTCCTTAGCGGCAGGTCTCTTCATGATTGACAATTGTTTCACCTTAATGACTCTTGATGAATAAATTCTACTAGTGTTCGACATTAGCTACTATATTCAGACTCACTATATTATACTAGGAACCTTGGGGTCCATATTCATTGTTGGTGGGTCCCCCTAGCATTATGTTAAGGGGATCCATTTTTCATTATTGGTGGGTCCCCTAGCGTGTGTTAATGGGGTCCATTTTCATTATTGAGGTGGGTCCCCTAGGAGTCATTTCACTCTCTTATGCTACCCATTCCAAGTTGTGATGTAGTATATCACTAGTGTATGAATACTTTGAAGACTACATGGGAACCCTTATTTGTGCTTAATGTCTTCCTGATGTATATGTTGCTTCATAAATCCACATTGTATTTTTTGTGCTTCTATGATATTTTTATGACGGATCCACCATGTAATTTTTTATGGCCATGGTCTTTCATATCATTTCATGGATCCATAATGTATTGTGTTAGAAACCATTATTTCTTCTACCTCTGAGTATGGGTGTGCATAGCCATTATTATCTATATATATATGTTTAGTTGACAACTATTTATAGGTATTCATTGGTTCCTTGTTCTATGAGCTCCTTCGTTACACCAATGTTATTTATTATTGGTAATGTATTTCATCCATTATATCCCACTTTGACCTCACACATTATAGGGCATGCTTGATACCTCTATTTGTCATCCACAGATTGTCATTCACCTCACATTTGTCGATTTTTGTGGCATGTAAAAGCCAAGCCTTGTATTGGAAAGTGATGCAAATAGATCACATGTTTCCCCATGAAAAACCTTGCATAGAGTTTCCTCAAGAAGTCGAGTGAGATTTACCTATTGTTAAAAGGTGACATATTGGAAACCATGTACCACCTATTCATCCTATTATTAGTGAATGGATTCAAACAAATCTATATAAATATGAGGATTTTAAGTGTTAGGAATACAAGGGTCTCTAATGAAAAGGTCTCTAAAAAAGTTGAATATATCATCTTTTTCTAATGTTTTTTTTTTTTATTTCCTTGTAGTCCAATTTTTTTTTGCATATTCATGATATTTATCCTCTCTATAGTATGTAATATTATATAATTCCCCATAGTATGTACTATTTTTTATTTCCTTGAGATTTAATTTTTTTTTCATATTCATGATATTTATCCTCTCTATAGTAGGTAATATTATATAATTCCCCATAGTATGTAATATTATATAATTCCCCATAGGATTGGTTAGTTTTATGGATAGTGGAATCTATGGTTTTGGAAAGAGAGAATTGAATTGGGTCTCAACCATTAAAAATATCACTCATATTTCTAAGTTTCCCATCTCTTAATATTTCAACATATGAGTCCACCAATGGTGGGGCACTCTCTTATTGGTTTGGGTTTCCTTTCTCCATTTATCACCAATATAATAAAATATTCAAATAAAATTCATCACATAATGTATCTTTACAAAAAAAATTATTACAAAAGTTGTGTTGTTGTCCTTAAATACCAAATGATACAAAAAAAATTCATATATAAAAAGGCATATACTTATAGATGAAATCTAATCCAAGGACCATATTTTTAGATTGCATATGACCATGATAAATCTCTATAAACTTGTTTCTCTTAGTTGGGGAATAGGGATCCAAATTATATATGGAATGAAAAATTGTACAAATATTTATAGGTATGTTTTCTTTTCTCCATATTAGTTAATACTATATTTTTGGCAAAAAAAATAATTGCACATGTAAATTAATTAATTTACAAGCCATTTTATTAGTAAATCTATAAAAAAATAGATTTACAACATTTTGTATATATTTTGCAAGATACATATTTATAATTAATAGATCAAATTCAAAGACATGATAAAAAATTCCACTTGTAAATTGAGCAAAATTCAACCTTGCAATGTTTCTTTCTTTATCTTTCTAATTAGATAGAAGATTATAATATTGTTTGAGTCACTGAAAGGTTGGTCATCTTTAGATAAATTTGTTTGTATTCCAAGAATATAGACATATAATATACTTTGATACATGCATAGTTCCCCGAGTTTCATATATTCTCATTGTGAGATTATGTGGAGTTTATCATATTGTTTGTGGGAAAAATCATTGACAACTTTTACTTATAATCTATCTATACCCTCACCATTAATCTCAACAACAAAACATGTCCAATAAAGGAATATTTCAAGCAATACTACAAATATTATAGTCTAATCTCAACAACAAAACATGTCCAATGGGGAAATATTTCAAGCAAGACTACAAGTATCATAGTCTATTTATATTTATGGATGCATACGAACTACATATAAGACTTTTGTTAGAAACTTCTTCATAGAATAAAAAAAACTTCCTATTTACCCTATACATATTTTGAGTCATAAACTGAATTACAAACAATCACGACTCAACTCTTGATATAATCTAAGACAAGATTTATATTTACATGAAACTATGAGACATGTGCTACATCTCCTCCCTATTAGATTATTAGATTGTAAAATACCATATACCTATACTACTACTAAGAAAAGGGAGAGGGGACATGGCAATAAATGGATAGATGAAAGAGGGATAGGGAAAGGGATGAGGAAAAGGGAGAAGGGACAAAGCAATGTAAGATAAGGGGGAAATCAAATAAATGGAAGAAACAAATATACTACTATGAAAATAAAATGAAAATCCACGAGCAAAACAATGAAAATCAAATACACGGACAAATTTGGGACCTACCTTGAATGCAACAAAATGTTCGTGACAAAAATCCAAATTGTACGCACATGTTTTCCTTCGCAGCCACGAGTAGAGGATGGACGAGAAACGAAACATACAAATGAGGAGTTGAGAATGAATTTCGACGTTTATTTTATGGAAGCTGAAGAAGAAATTTGTGAATATTTATTCTATATTAAAAAAATTAGTTCATAAAAAAACGCATGTGCATTTCCTCTTTATTTAAAAATTCCATTTCATAAAAAACTGCGTTATTTATGTTATTTATATATTTAAAATGTTGAGAAATATCTCTAATGCCTCTAAACCCATGTTATATGTTGCAAGTGTTCTTTGCAAGTCATAAGTTTTCCATTCAAGTCGCAAGCTCCAAGTTGTACATTAGTATTTGTGTCGAATCTAAAAGGTGGATGACATTGGTGTTGTTGACAGGCCAAATTGACAAATGTCAACAAGTAAGGGGAAATTCCCAATAGAAAGTTCCAATTAGACTTTTTAGTTTGATATGGAATGTTGCAACGAGTATGTGGGCATGATTGCTACTGAGAATTTTATCTTAGATAAGTAAAATAAATTGTCCTTCAAATATTTCTAATTTTAAAATCTAATTATTTAAAACAAATTCAAAATTATTTATTTTAATTATTATTTTAATCTATTTTAATGAGGATATTTTCTAAAAAATTAGACAAATTATCAAATAATATTGATTGTTACATAAAAAGTACATGCTAATAACAATATGTTAAAACAATCATAAAACTGATGTAAGTCATAAAGGGTTATCAAATACACCTACAACACTACCATGGTATTCATAAGTAACCATAAATTTAAAAGTTGCTTCAACAATAAACATCGAAATAATTAATATGCAATATTATTCAGAAAACTACTAAAATCAATTGGAAATTTAGATAAGTCCCATTACGAAATTGAACACCATTCATGGTCGTCAAAATTTTCCCTCTATCCTTTATTCATGCAATGACAACATTAATATTTTACAATGGGAAAAAGTCCTCTTCTCATACAATGGTATTACTTTTATAATATAAGGAATACCTTTTACATTCTATAACTTCTAATCATTAGAGTTAAACTAGTTTAAATCACCTCTTTTGTCTTATTATACAATTCAGGTTCCTTTTACATATTTAGTTATGAAGATAAAAAAGTTATTAACAAAACTTAAGATGACTCTTTTGTATCCAAATTCTCTCCGTGTGAAGTCCATAAGTTATAATTCTTGGAAATTTTTTCGACCTTTTCCAGTTACATTTTATCAATTTGCAGTTCTCCATCATATATCCTTTCAAGTCTCTTTGAGTATATTTATGTAAGCCTCGTTCAAGGTGGAAATATTCATTGGTTTTATCAGGCAGTTGTTCAGAATTTCCTTGTTTATTTCTTTCAATTTTTTCATCCCTGCTCTGTTCCACCTCTTCTATTCGAATCCTTCTAGGAACTGCTTGGATTAATTCATCCATGGATGACATGCCAAATTGCTCCAAGATTTAATCAGCTGAGTTCCATAGCCTAAAACAAGCCTTAGAGGTGACCTTCATTGTTTCTCTACATCCCTCATATGATGTCTTCAAAGTAATTGATAAAATATAGACAAAGAGAAAAACAAGATGGCGGAAAGGCTCACTAGCCAGCTCTATTTTGTATTCACACCAATGTTACATATTTATAGGGTACAATGGGTGATGCCACCTCATAGAGAGATTTTCTCTAGATCTGAAAATCATGCATGATGACTAGGCTAGGCAACCTTAACTAACTCATTAGTCATCACTTGAGTATATATTACTAATATCTTAAATGAATAATACAAATATAGGTGACGATTTAGATTTAGTGATTGGTAAGGTAAGCCATGGGCTAACAATCCCCCTCTCAATCACAAGTCCGATCAATCATACCAACAATAAAGCATAAAATAGTATCAATTCCAAGTCTTCATACTTAAACTCAGGAGTTTGAGCCTCAATGAAGAACTTCTTTAAAAATCACCAATTTGGATGTTGAATGGTTCATCTGAATGAACTGGAATAGAGCTAAGATATTGAAGTGAACAACTACAATATCTAGACATTCTTTGATTTCTTGGTTGATCATTTTACCAAGTATTTGAGTAGAAGAATCTAATGTCTTCTACTAATTGGTGAGATGTAGTATCACCACTCTACTATCGGTGTATCATTGAAGTGATCTGAATTTGTGGTTTGATATAACCACTGACCAATTTATACCATCTAATGGTTTTGTATGACCACTAACCAATTTTGACACTTTGGGTGTCAAACAAAATCTATTGTATCGTAATAGCGCCAGTTCAATTGCAAGTCATTGAATCATAATTCTGCTAAATTCTGTCATATACAGACCGCAGTTTCCCATTTGGTAAATTTCATGCTCATCTAGCATATTTATTGTCGAAAATTTTGGTTTGACAACCATCTTCAATTCATCATCAATTCCCCTTTGTCAGCTGAAAGGAGATATTTCAAGTGGTTTCATGAACCATCTTCATTTGATTTTTCAACTCCCTCCTTATGGTACATAAGAGTTACATCATTGTACTCCCCTTATGATCGAGGTACCATGCTTGTTCCATTTTATTGTACAACATGAAGTGGGCATCTTGAGGAAAAAACCACATGTTGTCTCATCCTATGAGGGCCATGCTCGAAAGCTATGCCATGAGGGGACCATAATGTGAGGTTCAAAAATTTTATGTGCCACAAGATTGGTCTTTAATCGAGGTTGAATTCTCACGGTAAGACTTATATAATCGCTTGGTTGTTGATGACCATATCAAGGATCGATCCACTCATAGTGAATGTTTTTCCCTTCTCGCTTTGATTAAATCTGAATAAATATGAAGGAGATTCTACATACTAGTTCTGCCACTTTACTATTGCATCAAAAGCATCTTGGTTAGCTTCTCTTTTATGCCTTTGTTCATTCCCTTCATTTGAGAGTTTGAATCAAATCATCCTTATTCTATATTTCGGTAAATCAAATGAATAATTTTTTTGAGTTTCTCTCTGACTTTCATCTTCTATGGTGGCTTGTTCTTTTACAACATCTAGGACACTCATGCTTTTGTTGGTATTCTTTAGTTTTGCCTCAAGTTTACGTATTTTTTCTCCATATTCTATAATATTTATTCTCTTATTCTAAAAAATATCACCTTATTACCCGTGTTCTACTCTTAATTTCCCCATTTTCAGTAGATGTGCCTTCTTCAATGTATCTACGTCAGCTATGTGTAACTAATATTTATTCGTTGTTCTGGTACCTGAAGTTATATTCTAATTGAACTCTCTTTTGTTTCAATTGATCCTCCAAAACTAACACCTTTTCCTTATAGGTATCTAAGGTGGTTCTAATTTCACTAACAATAATTGAATTTTACCCTACAAAGGTTGTATTTCAACATTCTTTTTAGGATCTTTTCCAAGGTTCCATTAAATGATCTGATATTTTTCCTCCTTATTGGGAGTGTATTCTACCCTTTTTCTCTCTTTTTTGTCTCTCTAGAATTCCTCTTTTAGTTCTTGAAAATAATCTCCCGGAGACACCGCAACATCCTCAAAATACACTAAATGGGAATAGGAGTAAGAAGAATAAATTGGTATCATATTGAGTGGGGTACCATGGTTGATAAGAGAATAAAGCATTGTGATTCCCTTTGCAGTGATGGGGCTAGTCCCTTTGTCTTTTTACTCTTCTAGTTTCCTCTTTTTTCTTTCTCTATACTTTAGTTGCCTTCTCCTCTTTTCTTTTGGATTATGAGCTTCTTCCTTCCCTTTATTCTCTTCGTCTACTTTCTTCCTTTCTTTTGAATTTTCCCTTCTTTCTCTTTCCCTCCTCCTTTCTTCCTCTCCAACCTCTTAGGATACTTCCTTTTTATTGTTTTCATCTCCTCCTCTTCTCCTCTTCTCCTTTTTACTTGAATTCTTCTTCTTTCTTATTGACTTCTTCCTCTTTTTCCTAATCATTCTTCTTCAATTTCTCCTTTTCCTCTAAATATTTATTTCTATTATTTTTCCTTTTATTCCTTATCCTTCTTCTTGGACTCATGTTGTTCTTTTATAGTGTCCAAAAACTATTCTCCATGTTCATTGTCAATTTTCCTTCTCTCCTCTTGGTCTTCCTATAATGTTTCTTGTTCTTGGATGTCTTAAATGTTAGCCAAAACATATTCATAAGACATGATTCCTTAGAAAATGATATCCAAGACATCTAGACCATGTTGGAAATGAGGTATCAATCCCAAGGCTCTAATATGTTCTCCTACAATACCTCTTGGGTCATGACCTCTGGAAACACCTGTACAAAAAAAACAACTCCTTGATATCTTCAACATCCTTTCTAGAATGGGGGACATTTAATAATATGGAGGATCTCACTTTGAGCGGAAAATTTGGCTATATACTCTTGGAACTTACAGATAAAAATGCAATAATCCCCGGTTCAACTATCTGATATGAAATGTCTCTCATGATCAGTATTCCAAGGACATATTTGGGAAATATATGTGGGGAAGCACTACACCCAAAGACCCTAATATAAGTATAGTGTTTATCCTTATACAAGTCTCCTATATCCATGAGGGATTCAATGGCTCCCTGTGACAATAATTGTAGTGGTTGATTGAATATCACAAAGAACAAATGTTCCATAAAATGATCACATATATCATATAAATTTTTATTATAGTTACTCTCCCATAATTTAAAACAATTTATGCACCGGGGGTAAATCAGGTTTCCAATCCCAACCCATTGTAGGAAAAGGAATCAATGAACATATAACACCAATTAAATATGAAGACATATAAAAAATCTAGTTTTTTGAGTCTTTGGGCCTTCCTAACAGTTTCAAAGATGATGGAAAATAATATTTGGGCCCAATTGAATATGTGTCCTACTTCAACCACATAGTGTATGATAGATGCTTGCTCCATATTGAAATGCATATACCCTTATTCTCCATATATATGTTGTGTTTTTTTTATCCATGCTTACACACATCCCTCTTAACGTTGGAGAGTTTAGAATTAGGGTTCATTTATGGTAGTCCAGCTAAAACCCCAAATCATTGGAATATCAATCCTCAAACAACGTTGAGGAAGGTCTCACCCAATATGCAGAGATGATAACATATACCATAAGGTCTTGTGATAGGGTTGAAAGATAAACCTGCGAAGATCCATCAGGATCAGAATTCATGCAACCCATATTTCGCAACTTATTATGACTAAGAAGTAAATCAATACACACAAATATCCAACTCATACATGGTAGACACATAATAGATTAGTACATTACGTAGAATACACACACATATATATCTATATATATTTACATGACAACTACATAACTCCATATCTTCTCTATATAAATACTTATAATTACAACACATTGTGCAATGAACCTTTTCTCAACACTCAGACATATAAAGACACATGGTATATTATTCAAAATCAACTGCAATATTGCAACAAGATTAGAGTGATATAAATACTAAGAAATCAATAAATCTCTCCTAAATAATCTAGATAGATAGCCCCATTTATGATATCACTAATTCCTTTTATAGATTTATCTTCTTATGAGTGTTGTCTCTTTCTTCTATGCTCCACTTGATTAACTGAAAAAACTTCCTCATGTGCTTATGGAACCTACATGTAGTCCCTGTATTCTTAAGGAATTGTTTCAATCTTAACTACCCTGCAAGCTCATATTTTTTTTAGCTCCACGATCCATTGTGCTACTAACAATAATCATTTGAATGGATTTATCGATGATTCTTTTCTTGATTCTGGTGTGCATGTAGTGTCTTCTTGATTTCTAGTGCACATCAAGGCTAGGACCGACACAAATTCAATAATATTTTAGCCCTGTTGCACACTGTAAAAACATGGTTCAATGTGAACCCCTTACAAACTTCCTTATGTGCACACAAAACTTTGGAATGAACACACACAAGTTTGTTTGTGCGTGCACACAAAAACTGAACCCAAAACTTTTGGTGCCAACAAGCCCCCACCACTATTATTTATCTCATCCTTGAGGCAAATTTTCTATGGAATTTCCTCTATAATGAATGGCATAGTACATTTCACTTCCTCCACAAATTCCTTATATTGGTGATTAGGCTCATTCAAATGGCCTTGAAAATCCTACATAACCTAAATAGTTTCCTAGAATTCCATGGTTATGACTTGATAGGTTTTCGGGTTTGCGTTGGTGAGTGGCTCGATGAGAGGTTTGACAACAACTTGTATGTTGGAGAGTTGATCAAGCCAAAGGTATACCCCATGGAATTTGGTAAGGAGGCAATGAACGCAGCGGGATTGGAAATCTTGGCCCTAGGCAGTGGCAGACATTCCCGGAATGATGTTAGATTTTTTAGTGGTCTTTCCCTCATATGTTATTTTTTTAAAGTTTCATATTTTCAAGGGATAACCTTTATGTATTTGTCCACTTGCAACTTGCGGAACTGATGGGGGTCTCAAATTTTATTATCGACACATATGATTAAGGGCACCTTTTGAAAGGAAAGGACTTCGAATGGGATGTCATAGGGTAACACTAGATTAGGAATTGACTTTTCTTTCAATGCCTTTCACTTTGTTTGAGCCTTATGGTTGTTGCACGATTCTATAGCAGAAGTGGTGGAAAGGGACTTGGCTATTACATATGGGATGGGATATTGAGATCGATGAAGGCTAGATGGAAAATATGGGGAAGGATCATATGGAGTAGCTAGAGAAGAGGTAAGGGAGTGAAAATTAGGATTGCCACTTAATAGAATGATGCTTCTCTAGCCATGCATGTAAAGTTATTGTCCTATATTCTCATTGAGTGGGATGGTACTAGGCCCTGTTTTGCTTGTTATATTTTCCTTGATGGAGGTGGATCATCCCTTATCGCATTAATCTTGATATTTTCACTCACTCTTGCAATAAATTGCATCTTTATTCTAAATTGATCAAATCATCCTCCTGGAAATGGTGTTAACGAGTCATATTTCCAGAAATTAGTTGAAGTGGACGTAAGAGAACTATTTTTCATCTCAACCATTATGATCACAAATATCTTTCCTTCTCTAGATATTTGAATTTAATGATGAGTTAGAGAACGTGAGACATGCATGAATTTAATCATGCGGGCTGTCATCAGTTCTCTAGCCATGCATGTAAAGTTATTGTCCTATATTCTCATTGAGTGGGATGGTACTAGGCCCTGTTTTTCTTGTTATATTTTCCTTGATGGAGGTGGATCATCCCTTATCGCATTAATCTTGATATTTTCACCCACTCTTGCAATAAATTGCATCTTTATTCTAAATTGATCAAATCGTCCTCCTGGAAATGGTGTTAACGAGTCATTTTTCCCGAAATTAGTTGAAGTTGATGTAAGAGAACTATTTTTCATCTCAACCATTATGATCACAAATATCTTTCCTTCTCTAGATATTTGAATTTAATGATGAGTTAGAGAACGTGAGACATGCATGAATTTAATCATGCGGGCACAACCCATCAAATTTTGCATAGGAGGTAGAAAATTAGGATCGACGGATGCTTGTAAGATCCATTGACTAACCATTTATTCCATAATGATTTATGAGTTGTTTGTGTTCTCAATGGAGTTGGGGAAGAGGCATGAGGGGAGTATATATTCATGGGGTGTTGAGGTGCACCTTCCCTTCCCACTATAGAATTGGGGAACTTACAATGTAGGGTGTTTCTTGAGAAGTACATGTTAAATATGCAGATACTGACTACGTGAGATGTGTCATTGTTTAGGTATCCACCAACTTTCACAAGGGTAAGTATATTGACGAATGCCTACATTGGGTATAAACCTTTCCGGCATGGATGATTTGACCTCCACATACCCGTGAAAATGTTCCCTATGTTCCATATCAAGAGTACAAGTCCTTCGATGCTTGTGAATCTGTTGTATCCATGCAATTTTAATCCGTCATACCAATAAGAGCCAAATTCTTCTCCGCGCTTCTTACAAAGATATGCATGCACCTCCTTTTTGATACCTCATATACATTGTTTCTCCATCGATCCATGGAATATTCAGAATTTGTGTCATAAGACTTGACACTTCTCCAACTTAATTCACCGTCTGCGGTGGAGTTGGTGTGGTCCTCCCGGGAGCCTGTGATCTTATAAATATTTTGAACAACTGAGCTCTAGACATCCTCATCCAGGAGATCATTATATCAATCACCTTCATATGGATCTAGTGGTGCGAATGCATGAAAGGTGTCTGTTTCAAATGAATTTTTCCCATTCTTTAAGTTCAACACCGCATTATTATCAAAGTCCTAGTCAATACCTAGTAATGTAGGATATGGATCATATTCATACATAATATATATGACCTCAAGGTCAACCTTTGTTTTTAGTCCTTCTATGTTCAATTCAACTTGTGTTAGAAGGCATATGGGGTAGATATTTTATTGATTAGCCAAGTGAAGCCGGATGGGAGACAAGAGAAATTTGGGTTTACCCATCACCTCCCAATATTTATTTGATAAAATATTCACGTCGTATCCCATGTCCAATAATACTCCTTTCATTTCGTAGCCACAAAGTTATTTCATCATCTTAAATTCTCGGCTAGTGTGCTTTTACTTGTTGACCTGAAATAAATCTCTTTCTAGAAGTGCATATGATATGGTTTCCTCCACTCTGTTCTCCTTCATGCAAGTAGCTAGCACCATGATCAACTTACTTGCAACTTCTCGATAATTCTGTAGTTGTAAGAAACAATGCAAGAAACAATTAATCTGGTCTTTAGATTCTTCCTTACGACCCAAGTCATTCAAAACTTATTCACACTACCCATTGCAATTCTTCTCAGTTTTTTTCTTCAAACGCATAGTTCTCAGCACATCGTAGCTTACTCTTTCATTGAGATTCCTCTATCAACCGTTGTGTTGCGCATTGTATTTTTTTTTGCACGAGAGCTTCCTCCAAGGATCTTGGCGTCGTGTGTTACAATTCTTCCCAAGAGAAAGCTTCTTCTAATGGTGTTTGCATCACACATTGTACCTCTTCATGATCTAATGTTCCTCCAATGACCTTTTTGTTGCCCTATGCACTTCTTCCCATATTTGATCCACCTCAATTGACCTTTGAGTCATGCACTCCTTCTTTTTCGAGTTCTCTCTATGCATCACGTAGGAACTCTTTTTTTTGGGTAGCATCAAACCTTAGAGGGTTCTTAGTTTCCTTCCTTATCTTACCATATGACTTTGTACCTGATCCTTCACCATGCTCAAACTTTTATCTTGTCTCCACTCCTCCTTAGATTACTACTCGGACATATGCCTCATCATTATTATTCTTATTCTTTCACAGATATCCATGCACCATATTGCAATTGGTCCTTTTATCCACCAAATTTTTCAAAAAATCAAGAAAATATTCAGTGACATGCTCAAGACTATAGAAGTATGTGAAAAACATGCACAGTTTGGTACAAAATTGGGAGACATGACCAATATCTTTGTAGTTAAAACATGTGGGAGGTATACCTCCTCCTCCACCAGATCCTCAGTCCTGACCACACCCATATCCACCTTGGGTACCTCCATGGTATCTTCCTCTTTCCACACCACTTACCTCATCACCCTTCTACTCTTCTTGTAGCTGAAATGCATCGCATGTATTATCTTGCATCAAGAGGAGTGAGCGAAAATTATTGACATCATACCCGACGAATTTACAAAACTCACATAATGGAGTATGAGTCATTGTCTGGTACTTCAGCAAGGTTGGGAATCATGGTGGCATATGGCCCCACTGTCTTCATATCTCACACCATTCTGTCTTCCCCAATGGAGAGGGACTGGGTGCACCAGTTGCCACATAAATTAACAGTATAGGGATTTCATCTCTCTGATTCCCTTTTGAGAGATAGGTGGTACACCATACATTCTCGCGCACAAGATTTGTCTTATATGTATCTTACAATTGCATCGTCAACACCTATGCTAAAATTACCAAAGTCTCTTCCCTCATAGCATAGCTTCGAGGCACATATAAATTAATATCGCCCATGCTTGAGTGGTCACCTTCTTCTAGGTGAGAATAACTTGAATAAGGGGAAGTAAGACCACAATAAACCATTCTTTGTGTTACGCGTCATATATTTGAAACGTCAGCCTCTCGAATAAGATCTTGAATCGATGTTCATAATCCTAGATGGTTTTTCCTTCCTTCTACTTGATATCCTTAATTTATGTGATACATTGGGACTCTGACTTAGGTTTCCATAACTCCTTAAGAAGATCCTGCT